>JAJIBD010004440.1:0-182500 GCA_021461705.1 Cryptotis parvus | reverse complement strand
CTCAGGCTGTGCCTAATTCCCAGCCCATGAAATGCTTGAACGCTCTTGGCCCTGAACTCTGGAGCATTCCATTTCTGCCCCAGAAGTGTGGGGTTTTTCCACATCCCCCCAGTTTTCCACCTGACTTCCCACTGGCCTCCGTCTCTTTCCTTCCAGCCATCCTTTCCACCTGCTCTTCCTTGTAGTTTGCTCTGGCCTTTAGCAGGAAGCACTCGGCGCTGTTTTGGGCTAAGCAGCTGCTTCCAGGGCATTGAGGCTGCCGGGGAGTGAGGAGGGCAGGAGCGGGACTGCAGCCCCGTGTTCTGAGGGCCAGGTATAGACCAGATCAGTGGGCTGAGCTCATGCTGTGTGTGCCGGAGCCTCGGTTCTATTGCCAGCACCATGTGGTCCCCAGAGCACTGCCAGGAGCACAGAGACCTAAGTAGCCCCTGAACAATGCGGGGGGGGGAGCAGCCCCCAGATATAAATAAACTATAGACTGGATGATATAGAGGAGATTGATCTCAAGCAAACCTTTCCTAACTAGTTCCCCCGCCCCCAGATATTGGAGGACATTTTGTCAACAGCTTATTTGTTCTGACACTCACCCAACTTTTTGCCCTATACTTACCTCCAGTCGTCTTTATTCTGCCCTTGTTAGAAATGAACTATGGGCATATAGGGGCAGTTATTCAGGAGTTTCTTTTATTTTTTAATTGTGATTTGGGTTGCTCCTGGTGGTACAAGGTGACTGTCACATGGAGCGGCGCTCAGGGTTTACTCCTAACTCTGTACTCAGGGATCACTCCTGGTTGTGCTCAGGGTACTAAATGGGGTGCTGGGGATTGAACAGGGTCAGTCAGGTGCATGACAAGTGCCTTAACTGTCTCTAGCTCTCTGGCCCTTAGATAGACTATTTACATCTATATTTTATGTTTGACAAAAATATAGAATAGAAAAGCAAGGTGACATGCTTAAGATTTAAATATGGATATAGGGTCAGAGCGATATTCCAGAGGGTAGGGCATTTGCCTTGCATGCGACTGACCTGGGTTTAATCTCCGGCATCCCATATGGTCCTCCAAACACCTCCAGGAGTAATTCCTGAGTGCAGAGCCACGAGTAACCCCTGAGCATTGCTGGGTGTGACCCAAAAAAAAGCAAAATAAATAAGTAAATAAAATAAATAAATAAATATGAATGTGTGTGTGTGTGTGGTCAACATATACTTATCTAAAAAGGATATGTGTGGGGCAGGAATGATAACACAGAGGATACCGCATTTGCCTTGCATATGACCAATCTGGTTTTGATCTCTGACATCCCATAACAGCTCCTGAGCCTGCAGGGAGTGATGTAAGCCCTGAGTACTGCCAGGTGTGGCCCCAAACCAAAAATACATAAAATTAAAAGCATTTATGCTTATCTCTAAGTTGTCACACCCCAGTCTCAGCCTTGGAGCTTGGGACTCACTTTGTGTTCCTCGCTCTTCCCCTGGCCTCTGGTCTCCTCGCTGAGTTTCCTTATGTAGGGTTTGATGAAGGACCTAATCAGCCAGGTCACAGTATGCTAAGTAGGATTTTTCTCTGCTGTCACTCAGCCTTTCTCCTGGCCTTGTTTCCTCCTTGGGCTTAAATGAGCAGCTCTGGTGGGATATGAACCAAGATATCAGACAGTGCTGCTGACCCACTCTGGCCGTGGGCTCTGCTCTCTGCTGTATCTCCTGTGGAAGCTGGGGTCCTGTAGATGGTTTGCTGTTAAGGGGCTGTATTAAAGCTGGCAGTCGTGTGCTTCTGAGTCGCTGCATGGTTACTCGGTGGCAGTCATTGTCTGAATGGAGTGAGAGCAGGAGGAAAGAGCTTCCTTAGACTCACAGCAATGTGCATCTCCGAGCCAGTCATTAAAAGGGACACGAATGAAGGCAGTGCCTCGGCCCGACCTTATCACTTGACTCTCTGCAACATCAAAACAGTGTGCCACATCCTTCAGCTTTTTTAATTCATGGCGTCTTTGAAAAATAATTCTCATCAGTATTGGAAAGAGGCCAGCAGTCCCATCTGCAGAGAGTTTATCTTTTCTAAATTGGGCACAGAGCATGGAGTTGAGGGGACCCACACACACAAACACACACAGAGACATGCACACACACTCACATGCACACTCATGCACACTAATGCAAACACACCATACTCATGAACAAACTCACACACACTCACATATACATTCACACACTCACACACATGCATACACTCACACACAACACTTATACACAGTCACACACTCATGCACACGCTGATCCTCACACATACACCTCACACACACTCATACACAGCCACATTCTTGCACATACTCACACAGTCACACATACTCATATATAACACTCTTACACACTCTGATGAATATTTTCATGAGTCCTTTCTGGTCTCTGGAGAACCCACCAGGCACTGTGAAAGCTTCATTTGTGGGCGCATCATGGCCAGGCTTGAGCTAGAAAGCAAAAAAAGCAACAGCGATTCACTGAGGATGTAGTCATTGGTGGGATGGGGATCCTCCTGTCTCCAGAGTTCCAGATAAAGAACGAGAAAGGGCGAATGAGCCTCCAAGGCTGATCCCGAGGTCAACTTTCTTTCATTACTTAATTGAAACCTGACCTGGATAGTTCATAGAGAGCACTGAACAGTGAGCTGGAATCGGGGACTGGGAAGAGAAGAAAAATGCAATGAGAAGAAGAGAGAGGGTGCAGGCCCTGTGCTGCTGGGTTCCATGAACAAGCAAGAGCAGTCAGGGCAGAAGTCTGAGCACGCCCGAGAGTCAGACTCTCTTGGAAGTCCAGAGCTATGGACAAACAGGTCTGAATTTCTCAGCTGGTTATTGTATTTGATCTCTAGCTTTCAGCTTTGTTGGTAACTTTATTCTATGGTCCAGATACATAGTTACATGATGTCTTCTCACTATCTGTGTGCCCAGAGGATGGGGAGCCCCTGCTCCTGCCCCTGTTATCCTGGTGATGTTTGGGGGGACTATTTTTTTTTTGCTTTTTGGGTCACACCCGGCAATGCTCAAGGGTTTCTTCGGCTCTGCACTCAGGAATCACTCCTGGCAGTGCTCGGGGGACCATATGGGATCCGGAATAGAACCTCCGGCATGGGCCGGCCGCATGTAAGGCAAACACCCTACCCGGGGCTTTGCCGGTCCCAGGGGGTACTATTTGGGATCCCAAAGATTGAACCTGGGTTGGCTGTGTGCAAGGCAAATGCCCTACCCACTGTACTATCGGACCCTGTTATTCTATACCACATGGATAAGTGAGTTCATTCAATGTTTGTTTTTCATCCTCTGACTTACTTTGCTTAACATTATCTACAGTTTCATCCAAGTAGTAGCAAATTGCATGATTTCATCCTTCCTTGCATCCACTTAGTACTCCATTGTGTGTATATACCACACCTTCATTATCCACACATCTGGTATTGACATTGACTTCTAATTGAAAACTTGGGTTGAGTCCATTCCCTACTCTGGTGCTAAATGTTGCAGTTAATAACGGTATGCTTAGACACTTTTGAATGAATGTCTTTGTGTCCTGAAGGTGGAGATGGTGGAGTGGAATTGTCAGGTCACATGGAGGCTCTATTCTTCTCTGAGACTTCTCCATGGTTTTCCACATGGGTTGAATCAGGTGGCATCCCCCTCCCCTCCAGTGCCTGTGAATTCCTTTTTTCTACATCCCCTCCAACACAGATTGGTCCCAGTTTTTTTGGATATGTGCCATTCTCACAGTTGTGAGATGATATCTTACTGATATCTTGATGATGATAATTCATGATGAGCACTTTTTCATGTACCTGTTTTCTTCAGAGAAACTGTTACTTAATTTCTTTTTAACTAGAATGAATTTTTTAAGAGATCACTATTCTTTTGAACAAAGTGATTTATTTATAGATTTCAGTTTAAATATAATGAGTTGAACATAAAGCTGGAAAAAGATTAGGGCTTAAGATCTATATTTTATTTTTTGTTTTGTTTTATTTCCTGCACTGAGGACTTGCTTTCCCGACTCTGTGCTCAGGGATCACTCCTGGTGGGTTCTGGGGGACCATCGGGGTGTCGGGAATGAATCCCGTTGACTGTGTGCAAGGCAAGCACCCTAGCCTCCGGATTATCTCTCCGGCCCCTAAAAATTTAATAAAAAAATTGTGCCTGTTTCTTTAAATTTTTTAATTGAGTTTTTGAGACTTACAATACCGTGTTTGGAGGTTTCCTTTAAAATCTGTTTTGGAAGAAAAATATTAAAACTTGGGGGCTTTTCAAGCAGAGCTTGTGACCACAGAGGTCACCCCAGGAGAGATGGGGATATACATGATGCTGGGGTTCAGACTCGGGTCCCAGCTCATGCAAAGTACGTACCCATGACTGCTGAGCTGTGTATCTCCCTGGTCTGCTCTGGACATTTCTAAATGACCTTTTCATTGTTTGGTGAATTTAATACAGAAAAAAATGGGTGTCATTAAACCGGAGGTGAGAAATCAAAAAGGAAGTCTTATTTAAGGTGACCTATTAATTAGAAGTCAATGCCAAGCACTCACATATTCATTCCTTTCATAAACAATAGACAGGAGAACTAGAAGCAAATAAACTCACCACTTCTCTCTCTTGGGCCCTCCTGCCCTCTCCTTAGTCCTGACCATCACAGCTCTGTGTCAAAGGGGCCAACGTGCTTCAGAGACAGTTTCTGCTCAGGACTTTTTAATCCCTTCATGTAAGCTATTGGATTATTTAACTTAATTTAATTTTGCTTTTTGGGTCACACACAGCAATGCTCAGGGGTTATTCCTGGCTCTGCACTCAGGAATTACTCCTGGCAGTGCTCAGGGCACTGTATGGGATGCGGGGGATGAACCTGGGTCGCCTGCATGCAAAGCATATGCCTTACCCACTGTGCTATCGCTCCCACTCAGCTATTGGATTATTATATTAGAATAGTAATAGTGCTTTTTTTTTTTACAGAAATCTCTAGAAATGGTAAAATGAACTTTTGACTACAACTAGTCTATCTCTGGCGTGGGAGACAGCTCAGAAGACCCACTGTGAGCTTTGCCTATGGGAGTGACTCTGGACCTTCTCCGACCGTAGCACCAAGTTGGGAGCCCAGTTAGTACCAGGTCCCCCAAACAAGAAGAAGACACATTTGTTTTCTAGGCCAGTCTGTGGCACTTTCTTAGGGTACTCTAATAAGTGAATGCAGTATCCTCTTCCCTTCATGTATAATCTACAAGAAGGAGTGTGGGATGGAAACATGCATTCATTGCCACAAAGGAAGTTTTGGAGCCATGCTAGAGGAGGTCTAAAAGGAAAACACTGCGGAAAAGTGGTTGGGAGGAAAATTCATACCAGGAACATTGGAATGTTGATTTTCCAGGAGAAGAAAGAGGAGGAGAATGTGGAAGGCAGGGAGAGCACTGAGGGAGAGGAGCCGGAATGGACAGGCTGTAGGCACCCCTGGGGGCAAGAGGTGGAGTTAGGGGTGAGTGACCTCTAGCTTTACCTTTGGAACCAAGGTCTTCATTTGTGATGGGCTCTACAGTCATCTGAGTATTTCATGGAGAATCCATTCTTATAGAATAAACAGAAAGAGAAAGGTAGAATAATCCTGTTGGTAAAGAGAATTATATCTATTAACTTTTCTTAAAGTCCACTAAGTAACATCTGCAGAAAATTGTTCTACAAAAATGCAACTGTTAGTTTTTAAAAGCTCATCACTATTGCCATGTTCTTGAAAGGTAAACATTGTGTGGACATAAGAGATTTTTGTTTTGGAAAAAAAAAGCAGCTGGAAGGGGCTGGAAAAACAGCACAGGGACTCCGAAAGCACTTGCCTTGCCAGCACGTGCATAGTCACAAGTTCAAATCCCTGGTGTCCCACTTATTCCAAGAACCGTCCTGGCAGCTCTGCTGTTTGAGCTTGTGGAAACTCTGCTGTTTTTCCTCTCCAACAGTGATTTCTACTTTTGTGAGCATCACAAAAAGGGATGCAATTGTGCGGTCGAGATAGAGCACTGCCTTGCATCCCATAGACTTGGGGTCTAATCCCTGACCCACAGATGATCCCCAGAATATCGCCAGCAGTCACTTCAAAGTTCTAAGCCGGGATGGAACCCTGAGTACCGAAACAAAACAAACATCAAAGTATTCGATGCCTTTTGAATATCTTAACTGAAAAGAAGAGTGAGTAAGGGGGTTATTTCCTCACACGATTCTGTGTTTTATGTAGCCCATGGTCTTAGAGACTTATTTTCTAGTCTGTGGCAAGCATGTGTGTAGACTCTAGTGGCTCTTCCTGAGACCACATACCCAAGTGTATGAGCCTAAGCCAGGACTGCGGGCCCAGGAAGCAATGTGTGGGTGCCACAGCCAGAGGCATGCATGTCCAGTGAGCTTATTGCCCAGCGAGAGAGCACCAGAGACAGGTGTGCAATCCCAGGGTGCACCAGAGGGAGAACATATGGCACCTTCAACAGATGGGCGTGCAACCTCGTCACTGCAATGGAGTGATGGTGGGACAGAGGAAAGGAGCTAATTTGCTTATTTTTGGTCACATGGCTTGGGGCTTTATCCATCTATTTTATAAATTTATAAAACCAAATTTATAAATTTGTTTATATATATGTTTGTTTAAATTTACAAATTCCATTTATAAATTTGTTTCACACTGGAGAGTGAGCACGAGGAGCAGACACTTGCTTTGCATGAGGCAGACTCCAGTTTGATCCCTGGCACTGCCTCTGCTTCCTGGGGTGCCACCAGGAGCGAATCTTGAGCACAGTATCCTGAGTAAATTCTGAGCCCTGCTGGGTGTGGCCCCAAAGCCAAAGCAACTGAGATCCTAGGGGCAAAGTTGGAAAGAACATGGTGCCAGTTTTAGAATGGGACTTCGGAAGATTCCCTGAGGAGAGAGAACAGAAAGGGCATGAAGTGATGCTCAGGAGACCAGGCAATCCTTGCTAAAAGAAAATGTGTCTTGCAGATAAAGAAAATCATGAAAACTGGGACAGAGAGGTCGTGCAGCAGAGAGGGTGCTTGCCTTGCTCATGGTCAGCTCAGGTTCTATCCCCAGCATCCAATATGGCCCCTCAAGCACCACCCAGGAGTGATTCCTGAGTGCAGAACCAGGAGTAACATCTGCACACTTCCTGGTGTGATCCAAAACCCTAAAAATAAATAAAATAAAAGAATCACATGAAAACTATTTGAAATTCCCAAGGACCCCAGTGTGAACACTGGCATCCATCAGCTCCAGTAAAGGCTTTCTAGAAGGTTCTGCCACTGAGTGGCCATCTTCTGGCTCCTCCTGGGTGTCTAAGGAAAGCACAGAGAGTTCAGCAGTGTGGGCGCCAGAGCCCACTCACCCCAGATTATTGACTGCAGCCCTGGCCTCACGGGGGAGCAGGCTCATGCACCATGACAACCGCAGCGGCTCCCACCCCAACAAGACTAATAATAGCATCCCCCTCGTCTCCCTAATTAGCTCCAGTGGTATTTTTTAGCTATCCTTAAAGTCAAAATTCTCTTTTTTCCCCCTTGAAAAATCCTCATGCGGAATTTTTAAAATGATGTGCTTTTCTGGATGTAAAGGGGGTCATTTCCTCACATGGTTCCATGTCTTATTTAACTCATGGTCTTAGAGGCTTGTTTTCCAGTCCTGTGTAGGTATTATAAGTATTCAGACTGTGATGCAAATGATGGGTTACCTTTGAACGCAGTCTTTCTTGCATCTTTCTGCAAGCTGCGGGCTCAGACAAAGGAATGCAGCTCCCTTTATCTCCAACTCTTTTTTTCCTTCTTTCTTCAGTTTCACCTAAAAATACTTTTTTGGTGGGCAGCGCCCACACCTGGAGGTGCCCAGGCTTCCTCCTGGCTCTGTGCTCTGGGATGACTCCTAACAGTCCCTAGAGAACCGTGTGGTGCTGGGGATTGCATCTGGGGCTCCCGTGCAAAGCATGTGCTTATTCCTTTGTGGCTTCTCCCCAACCATTTCTACTGGCTTCAGAGAGGCCATCAGCATGTTATTTTAATAATGGGGAGTTCTACCTTTAGCCTCGTTACTCATGTTGTCTGGTAGACATTCTAGTTAGGCTCCACAACTCCCCTGGAAAGACACGATCTGAAGATTCAGACACTAGAGGCTCTAATTAAAGCAATATACCCTGGTTGTGGCTAAAACAATCAGAGGGTTCAGTATCTGACGTGTGACCAGTTTGGCTCAGTCAGTTTCTGTTTAATCATTGAGCTGTGCATTGTAGTGCTAGAAATGGATAAACATGTTTACCCTAGTTAGATAAGCTGGGTGTGTGTATATCATTCAGATGTAAAACAGAGTATTTTCTCCTATTGAATAAAACCCCACAAATCTACAGAGCTTGAAGCATGGACAGCAATTGTTCTATACGAAGGTGTGTCTTGGAAACCCATATGATCAGACTAAAGGAAAATCTTAAGGGTTTTATTGTGGGGTTTGGGGTAAGTTATTGTGGGGTGGGAGAAAGGCATGCATAAAACCAATGGCTAGGGTTTGAGAGCTAGTATACTGGGTAGGGCTCTTGCCTTGGATAGGGCCCACCCAAGTCTGATCCTCAGCATCCCATATGGTCTTCTGAACATCACTAGGAGTGATCCGTGAGCGCAGAAAAACTCCTGAGTACTGCTGGGTATGGCTTAAAAACCACAAAAATAAACAACAAACAAACTAAAACCAAACCCAAGGGCTTTGTGGTCTGGGGAAGCTTAACACTCACTCTGCTGCGTCTACACTGTGGGAGTCCGACAGAGATCTTCCTGGGGGGACATTTTCACAGAAGGCAGGAGCAGAGTTGTGCTGTGGAGGTGTTCCCCTCCTTTTCTCTCATCTTTCAGGTTTATAAAGTAGTACCTGGGAAAACATTGCTAGATTGAAGTGCGGCCATGCAGAGGGAGGGCTGCAGGTTGGTCATAGTTCGGCTTGGTGGCGGTCCACATTACCCTGCACTTGCACCCCGGGACCTTCCCCTTGATGTCCAAGTCAGTGTTTCCCCTCTCAATGACTTAATGATTTCAAATTTTTTTCGGGGAGGGGGCTATGACTGGCTTGATGCTTGGGTGTTGGAAGTGCTGGAGGACTGTGTGGTCCTGGGGTTCAAACCTGGGGCTCCCACATGTGAAGTTGTCTCCAGTTAAGTGAGCTTCCCCCAGGAATGATTTCCAGATCTCATGGGGCGCTGTGCAGTCCCTACCTGCCCACCCCTGGCTGGAATTCAGGGCGGTTTGCTGCATGATGGCCCACATTTCTCCGGCCCAGTGTGAAAGGCTGTTCTGGCTGGTTGCAGGCAGTGGGGAAGCTTGCTGGTCTGCCTGAACTGTCCTTCTCAGTGCCGGGGCACAGAGACAAGCAGTTGTCTTTATCTTGGGCTTTGGGAGCTAAACAGGCTCCCTGGGAGGCTGCAATCCCGCCTGCCCTCCTCAGAAGGTGCAGGTCTTGGTGAAGGGCAGCCAGTCTGGTTCCATGTAGGTGGCAGGTTGTTCTCAGATGCTTCTGGGGGACTCACCTACAGGACTGCTAGTGAGAGGCATGGTCAGAGAGAAACTGAGTCCAGGAATTACATACAGCCCCAATGTAGATGGTGTTGGGATGTGGAAGCGAGGATCTAGAAGATCAGTGGCAAGCAGATTACTGAGCTGTGAGGAATCTCGCGTGGGTTTGCTCTCTGCAGGAGAGGAAGCTTCTTCTCAGTGGGCTGACTTAGCCGTATGGAGATACAGTAATTGCTTCCCTCAGCATCAGTCTTTATTACTATTTTAAAATCTTTTTTTTTAAGAAAGCACTGAGATATTCCTTTAATGTAGAAAAAAGCCACAATCATTGACACAATTCTAGAATTGAAATTGATGAGATAACAAAGCTTTAACTTTAAAATAACGCAGTTTAAGGGGCCAGTGAGATAGTACAGCAGGTAAGGCTTTTGCCTTGCACAAGACCAACCTAATTTTTTTTAAGTATTTTATTATACCACCGTGAGATATACAAATAAAAAAGATATACAATTAAAAAGTTCATGTTTGGGTTTTGGTCATACAGTGTTTCAGCACCCGTCCCCTCCACCAGTGCCCATATCCCACCACCAACATCCCCGGTTCCCTCCCCCTTCCCCAGCCCTGCTCCATGGCAGGTTCTTTATTTCTTTCCCTTTCTCTCTCTTTCTCTTTTCCTTCCCTTCCAGACTATGGATTACAGAACATACATTAAAAGGTTGTCATGTGTATCCTTTTTGCCTCTATTTAATGCTCAGTTCTAGGTTGGTATTAGTACCTTCGACTATTATTAGCACCCTGTTCCATTTTCTGTCTTACCTAAACTCTGACTCCCACACGTTTGTGATAATTTCCACCTTTGACAAGACCTCCTGATATATGTTTCACTTGACCTTGGATATTGGTATCATAATATGTACATATATATTTATGCCATGCAAATAAATGCAGTCATTCTGTATCTGTCTCTCTCCTTCTGGCTAATTTCGCTCAACATAATCTTCTCCATGTCCATCCATTTATAGGCAAATTTTATAACTTCGTTTTTCCTAACAGCTGCATAGTATTCCATTGTGTAGATGTACCAAAGCTTCTTTATCCAGTCATCGATTTTCGGGCACTCTGGTTGCTTCCAGATTCTGGCTATTGTGAATAATGCTGCTATGAACATCAAAGTAGGGATGGTGTTTCCGCTGCGTATTTTTGGTTTCCCAGAGTAGATTCCCAGGAGTGGTATGGCTGGGTCAAATGGGAGTTCAATTTCTAGTCTTTGGAGGAAAGTCCATATTGTTTTCCAGAAAGGCTGTACCAGCCGGCATTCCCACCAACAATGGATGAGTGTCCCCTTTCCCCCACATCCACGCCAGCACTTGTTGTTCTTGCTCTTTTGAATATGTGCCAGTCTCTGTGGTGTAAAGTGGTATCTCATTGTTGTTTTTATTTGCATCTCTCTGATGATTAGTGATGATGAGCATTTTTTCATATGTTTTTTGGCCATTCGAATTTCTTCCTTGCTGAAGTTTCTGTTCATTTCTTCTCCCCATTTTTTGATGGGGTTGTTTGTTTTCTTCTTGTAAAGTTCTACCAGTGCCTGATATATCCTGGATATTAACCCCTTATCAGATGGGTATTGGGTGAATATTCTTTCCCATTCTGTGGACTGCTTTTGTATCTTAGTCACTGTTTCTTTTGAGGTGCAGAAGCTTTTTAGTTTCATGTAGTCCCATATGTTTATCTTTTCTTCTAGTTGCTTTGTTAGTGATGTTTCACCTTTGAAGATGCCTTTAGTTTCAATGTCGTGGAGGGTTTTTCCTATATTTTCTTCAATGTACTTTATGGATTCAAGTCTGATATTGAGATCTTTAGTCCATTTTGATCTGATTTTTGTGCATGGTGTTGGACACAGGTCCAAATTCATTTTTTTACATGTTGCTGCCCAGTTTTCCCAACACCACTTGTTGAAGAGGCTTTCCTTACTCCATTTTAGACTCATTGCACCTTTATCAAAGATTAAATGATCATGTGTTTGAGGTTGGGTGTCAGGATACTCAATTCTATTCCATAGGTCCACGGGTCTGTTTTTATTCCAATACCATACTGTTTTAATTACTACTGCCTTGTAGTACAGTTTGAAGTTGGGAAAGGTGATGCCTCCCATCTTCTTTTTCCCGAGGATTGCTTTAGCTATCCTTGGGGTTTATTGTTCCATACAAATTTCAGGAGCGTTTGGTCAATTTCTTTGAAGAATGTCATCGGTATCCTTATAGGGACTGCATTGAATCTGTACAGAGCTCTAGGGAGTATTACCATTTTGACAATGTTGATTCTCCCCATCCATGAACAGGGAATGTGTTTCCATTTCCTTGTGTCCTCTTTTATCTCTTGGAGCAGTGTCTTGTAGTTTTCTTTGTACAGGTCCTTTACATACTTGGGTAAGTTGATTCCTAGGTATTTGATTTTCTGTGGCACAATTGTGAATGGAATAGTTTCCTTAATATCCCTTTCTTCTGTTTCGTTATTTGTATATAGGAAAGCCACTGACTTTTGGGTGTTGATTTTGTATCCTGCCACTCTACTATATGCGTCTATTGTTTCTAGGAGTTTTTGGTAGAGAGTTTAGGGTTCTCTAGGTATAATATCATGTCATCTGCAAATAATGATAGCTTGACTTCTTCCTTGCCTATCTGGATGCCCTTGATGTCCTTTTCTTCTCTGATTGCTATGGCAAGTACTTCCAGTACTATATTGAATAAAAGAGGTGAGAGGGGGCAACCTTGTCTTGTCCCTGATCTCAGGGGGAAGGCTTTCAACTTTTCCCCATTTAGAATGATGCTTGCTGTGGGCTTTTGGTAGATGGCTGTAACTATCTTGAGGAAGGTCCCTTCAATTCCCATTTTCTGGAGCGTTTTAATCATGAACGGGTGCTGGATCTTGTCAAATGCTTTTTCTGCGTCTATTGAAAGGATCATATGGTTTTTTTTTTTTCTTTTTATTGATATGATGTATTATGTTGATTGACTTGCGAATGTTGAACCATCCTTGCATTCCCGGGATGAATCCAACTTGGTCATGATGTATAATCTTCTTGATGAGTCTTTGGATTCTGTTTGCTAGTATTTTGTTGAAGATCTTAGCATCCGTGTTCATCAGGGATATTGGTCTGTAGTTTTCTTTCTTTGTGTTGTCTCTCCCTGCTTTGGGTATCAGGGTGATATGTGCCTCGTAGAAGCTGTTTGGGGAGTGTTTCTGTTTCTTCTATTTCCTGGAAGAGCTTGAAAAGGACTGGCAGTAAGGACCAACCTAATTTGATCCCCAGCATCACATATGGTTCTCTGAGCACTGCCAGAAGTAATTCCTGAATGCAGAGCCAGGAGTAACCTCTGAGCATTGTAGGGTATGGCCTAAAAAGCAGAAAAAAAATCATTAAGTTTATGTCTTCTAAATGTGAAAATTGGGGCGGAGCGAAAGCACAGAAGGTAGGGTGTTTGCCTTGCATGCGGCTGACCCGGTTCGATCCCTGGCATCCCATATGGTCCCCCATGCAGTGCCAGGAGTAAGTCCTGAGCGCAGAGCCAGGAATAACCCCTAAGCATTGCTGGGTGGGACCCCCAAAAAGCAAAAAAAAAATGTGAAAAATTGTTATACCTTATCATGGAGTTGTTAAGTCCTGGTCTAAGGATTTCCTAAGCTATTTGTTGCTAGTTGAACCTTTTATATTATTGCTTTTGTTTGTTGAGTTTAGTTGGCTTCTGTGTTTCTTTCCCATCTAATTTGGTGCTCCGTATTTGTCAGTATTGTGAACATGGAGGTGTTCCCAGCCACATGAGTGGCTGAGCAGTCCGGAGACATCAGGATCTATGGTACTGGCCAATGACTTGACATAGCTGGTTGTGGGAGTCAGTGTGGCTGCTGGGACTGCTAGGAGGACTGCCCTCCTGTCCTCTGAGAAGACCCGGAGTTCTCAATCTTTACCCTGGAGTACCTGAAATTGTTCTCAGTTTGGTGTCTCTGCAGAGACAATTAATGAAGCCCTTAGTGTGGCTGCAGCCATGGGGTGTGGGTGTGGTTTCCGTGGTTTCAGCATGGCAGACACCCAGCCCACCCTCCACCCGAGGCATCCCAGAGTATTTAGCCGCAAGGGTGCGAGTTTGTATGTCCTCAGCCTGAGTCTTTACGTTTTTTTTTTTTTTTGTCGCATAGTAATGGTTAGTATAACACTTCATGGTTGACACTGACCTTTCACCTAACTTAGGTTTTTAGGATTTCAGAAAATGTTTTAGGTGTTCAGGAAAGGAGAGTGTAATCTGACTGTGTGCTTGAGGGCAGGAGGAGGTAGAGTCTTGCTTCTGTTAGTAGCTCTTTGTTTGTTTCTTTGTTTTGGAACCTTGGGTGGCTCCTGGCTCTGTGCTCAGGGAGACCATGCAGGCCAGGATCGAACCCAGGCCTTCTGCATGAGGAACATGCGCCCAGGCCTTGGGGCCATCTTCCTGGCCAAATTGTTCATATGGAAAAAGGCCAAGTATAGGCCAGCAGTAACACGTGAGCCCTCATGCTCATATTTAAAAATGGGAAAAACAAACACAAAGAGGTGATTTGTTTCCGAAGTCCAACATCCTTATTTAACAGTATAGCAGAAAGTCAGATTATAAATAATCCTAATAGGACCACTTATGTTATAATATTGATGAAAACAAAGCCTGCAGAATAAACATATGATAAAACATGTGGGCTTACTGATTCATTGGTTCCTCTCAGACATAATATTTACCTACCGAATTGCCGTCTATTTGCAGTGGTGTTTTTATATTTATTGTTGCTAATTATTCTGGGAGTAGA
Source organism: Cryptotis parvus (assembly GCA_021461705.1). NCBI lineage: Eukaryota > Metazoa > Chordata > Mammalia > Eulipotyphla > Soricidae > Cryptotis > Cryptotis parvus. Next base: position 168,124 of record JAJIBD010004440.1, on the reverse strand, counting down.
AATAAGCCCTGGTTCATCTGAAAGACTCGGCAGCCGTGTACGGTATGTTCTCATTACACTTTCATAGAATAAGTCTCAGGATTGTTAGAAACAACCCAGTGGGACAAATTTGAAATGAATGGGTTTAAAGAGCTTCCAGCATGGCTAGTGCTAGTCAGCCCCTGTGAATGGGGAGCTTCAAGCAGAGATCTCTGAAGAATTTCAGAGATCAGAGTTTGAAGGGGGAACCAAGGGGCAAATTGGGAACTTAACGGCATGATGGTATGTGTGGTGTTTAATAAGGGTCTGCCTGGTTTTGTTCTCTGGCAGCAATCAGTGCTTTTAAATCAGTAGATTATACAGAAGTACATAAGTGGGCATGCTCTCTCTCTCTCTCTCTCTCTCTCTCTCTCTCTCTCTCTCTCTCTCTCTTTCCTCTCCCCCCATCCCCCCACCTTGTATTTTTTGAACTTTGGGCCAAAAGACAATTGGCTGGCTCATGACTGTCTCCCTCTGAGATTAATTTGAAAGTGACACTATTGTTTAAATTGCAATCATTTTCCCCCTTCTCTTTTTACAGATCTTGAATCAAAACAATAGCATTGGTAAGAAGGTTGGCCTGATAGCCTTTACTATTTGTCAGTGCATTCAAGTTAGTCACTTTTATGAGCACTCATTCAGAGGCACCGTGGATTTCATCTGTGAATCCAGTTTTGGCAGGGTTCAGAATGCATGCATTCACTAGCCAATCTCCAGTAGCTGGAAGAGTCTCTGTACTTCTATTCATTTGGTTTTGATGTATGGTCCTTTTGAATGGGTATTGGTGAGAATTCTATACCCTTTCCAACTTTCAGATGCTGCTGGCAGAAATGTAAAATGGTACATGCACTTTGGAGAATATTTTGATAGTTCTTTAGAAAGTAGATCAGACAGACCAGGGAGATGACTTGAAGGGCTGGAGCACACGCTGTGCATTCAGGTGCGTGGGGACGGTCCCTGGAACCACATGGTCCTTTGAGCACTGCTGTGAGTGACCACTGAAACAGAACCGGTGCTTCAGATTTAGGTGGGTGCTTTAGATTGGGGGGGGACAGTGTGGTCCTTCCCAAATCTAAAACAAAATCCAAAAAATAAAGAAATAGGTCAATCACATCCAGGTGGTCCACTCCTATATAATCACCAAAGATAAAAACGAAAGCATGAATCCATAGTAAGATTAGCATGTTAACATTACTAGTTTTAATGAACAGTTTTACTTATAATAGCTCTGAACTTGAAATAACCCAAATACCCATTAATGACTCAATGGATAAATAAAAAGAGACAAACCATTGATAATATCCCAACATATAATCAGAGTGATACAGTGGATAGGGTGCTTGCCTTGTACACAGCTGACCCAGGTTTGACCCCTGGCATCCTATATGACCCCTGAGTCTGCCAGGAGTGATTCCTGAGTGTAGAGCCAGGAGTAAACCCTGAGCATGAGTTAGATCTCTGTCACCACACATGCTCCCCAAACTGTATACCAGGAATAATCCCTGAGCACAGGAGGTAATCCCTGAGCACTGCAGGTTGTGGTCCCCAAACAAACAAAACCAAAGAGTAACATAGATAAACTCATAAGACTGAAGGGGAATAACCAGGCATTAAACAAACATATACTGGTTATATGTTTATTCCGGATTCCAGAAAATGCAAACTAGCTCATATGCTCAGTCCTGTGCTTCTAGATTGCAGTTGGCCCAGCCCTCCTAGTACAAGCATGGAACTTCTACATGCTACTTTCCTTTTCATTCACATCTGTGTTAGCATTCTCTCTTAGTGTTTTCATGTTGTACCTTAATTAGTCAAGATGGTGTTTGTGTTCTTGAAGGAAGGCTGCACAAGGATTTGTAAGTGTTTTCCAGCCTGTATATCCATCCCTGCTCTGTGGGGTTGCTGGGTCCCCACCTCCTTGATAGAAAACTTATTTGAACATAAATGTGGACTCCACCAGCTCCTCCCTTTAAACCTCCCTGGATGCAGAGGCGGAGCCATGCAGAGTTGGGTCTTATAACGCCCCCCAGCTCGTGTCTAGTCTAGCTCCCTCTCTCTCTCTCTCTCTCTCTCTCTCTCTCTCTCCTTCCTTCCTTCCTTCCTTCCTTCCTTCCTTCTCCTTCCTTCCTTCCTTCCTTCCTTCCTTCCTTCCTTCCTTCCTTCCTTCTTCCTTCCTTCCTTCCTTCCTTCCTTCCTTCCTTTCCTTCCTTCCTTCCTTCCTTCCTTCCTTCCTTCCTTCCTTCCTTCCTTCCTTCCTTCCTTCCTTCCTTCCTTCCTTCCTTCCTTCCTTCCTTCTTGCTTTTTCGGTCACACCCGCGATGCTCAGGGGTTACTCCTGGCTCTGCATTCAGGAATTACTCCTGGTGGCTCTTGGGGGACCATATGGGATACCGGGATCGAACCCAGGCTGGCACAGGTTGGCCGCGCGGTAAGGCAAACACCCTACCCGCTGGACTATCGCTCCGGCCCCTAGTCTAGCTCTTTCAAAGACTCTATGGAAGAAAAAAAGGCTCTATGGAACTCACTGTCTTGTCTGAGAATGTAGATTATGTGCTTTTCTCTGACTCTGTGTTCACACAAATTTGAAGCATTATTTTCATTCTTTCTTTTTTTGTGGGGGTGAGGGAGGTGGTGGTAGTTGGGGGCCAAACCTTGTGGTACTCAGGGTTTTTCCTGGCTCTGTGTTCAGAGATCATTCCTGAAGATGCTCTGGGAATGAATTAGGTGATGGATATTGAACCAGGGCTGGCAGCCTAAAAGGTGACTCCTGGAAAGTGACCCCATCCTTTGGAGTCACTATTGTCTAATTGTGGGGTCAGTTTTCATGGAACCTGAGAGTTGTTGGTGACTCTGATTTCCATAACATGTGGACAATTGTCATGTGACCAATTATAATCTGTACAAATGAGCTCTGGAGAGCATATGGTCCTACATGGGGAGGGAGGGGGGGTCTTCATGTCTCCCTGTGCTTTTTGCCAAAGCTTCTCAAATTTGTTTTAGAGACCAAAAAGTTGAACCTGAGATTTTCATCAAGCCTGCTCCTCAGTGGTGTGTTTTCTTGTTTCATCTAAGCCAGTGGTAATTTAGGTTGACTATTTCCCAGGCATGTCTGGCTGATTTGCCAAGGGTAAAGGGGCTCTTGCCTGCTGAAGCTGATTGTGCCTGCATCCATTTAGGTGCAATTTCCCTCACCCCTTCTAGGGCCTGCGGGTGCAATTCAGAAGAGGTTTTGAACCCCGAATGAGTGATGGCCTATAATACTTGATGTCATTTGCCAGAAGTGTCCTCTGCCTTTTGTTCTGTCTCAGGGCAACCAGCTGACAATGGCCGCGCCTGGGCTTCCAGGATGACTTCTAGGTTGGAATGTTAATGAGTGTGTTTGTCTGGTTAAACCAGAGCCACAGTGGTATCTTTTATTTTAATACAATGGCTGTGTATTGGCAACCTTTCATTGATCAGATTTTCTCAAATGATGTTCCCAGAATACTGTCACACAGAAATTTATGTTACTAGGTGGAATTATATAGATATATATTATAATCTATATATTTCCATATGTATGGAAATATATTATATATCCATATAATCCTATGGATATATATATTATAATCTATATATATTTCCACATGTATGGAAATGTGCATTATATATCCATATAATTCTTTATATGGAATAGAATATATATTTCCATATGTATATATTTCCATATATATAAAATTATGTATATCCATATATACATATATGGATGGATATATATATATATATATATATATATATATAAACTTTTTTTTTAAACTAGAGCCTTGTGGTTAAATAGGTTTTGGAAATCACATGTTAAGTAAATTGGGCCCAGTTTTCGCTGCTTCAGGATTTCTCATCATCTTTTATACTGTTACTGAATTTTTTAATCTCTAAGATAAGCATATGGCACACATCACTGAACAAACACATTTGATCAGAGCTCTCTTAAAAAATGCAGAAGTATCTGATTTTCATGTTACAGAAAGTGAGCACATTGCTAAATTAAGTTAGATAACTTAGGGTATAGTCTCCTTATTATATTTATTTTAATTGGACATAAAAGGAGGGAAAATTAGAAAAATTACTATAAATTTGGCAGGCATTGCCTTATCTCCTACTTGAATGTGTATAACACAAGTGGAGTAGCTAGACTGCTATTTGTGTGTACATTATGCCTTTTGGGTTTTTAATGTGTAAAAATTAAAGTATAATTGACATGTAACACACTAACATGATCCTCAGATAATGACTGATTTTTTTCCCCCCCACTTTGTTTGAAATGGTAGACATAAAAGAACATTTGGATAAAAATAATTCCAAATTGAGGGTGCCAGGCATGTAGCTCCATCCCAGAATGTGTATGTTGCCTGTCTTTGAAAGCTCAATTTGAGTCCTGTCCTCCCCGCCCCGAGTAAATAACCTTTTGCATCCTTGGACCCAGAGATAACTCAGTGATAACAAACCTGCTGTGCAGACCCAAGGCAGCACAGAGTTTGCTTCTAGACTCTCCCCACATGCTGAGTGTGACCCGGCAGCTCTGCCCTTTGGGGTCCTCAGTGCCACAACCAAAATATGTGATCTGGGGTGCAGACTCTTAAGTGTGAGCAATGGTGACCCCCCAGCCCCCTGCCACCATCATCATGACCACAATCGAAGGGAAAGGGGAAAATTGTCCAGAAATTCTGGAAAGTGAGTGTGTGTATGTGAGAGAGAGAGAGAGAGAGAGACAGACAGACAGACAGACAGAGACAGAGACAGAGACAGAGGATCAGATGTTTCAAGTTTAAATTTACATATGAAGTGTGTGTAAATGGAAATAATTTTGGGGGGTGCTGGGCTCACCTAGGTGTGCTTAAATTATCTCCCAGCTTGGTGCCGCTTCTGGTGGTGCTGGGGGGGACCATGTGATGCTGGAGATTGAACCTACAGCCCCCGCCTGCAGCTCCCGTGTTCTCCTTGGTCCAGCTACAGTTTTTCCAGAGCACAGTTTGGCAAATGTCTGTCCAACAGTTCTTTATTGTTGTTTGTTTTAGGGCCATTCCTAGAAGTACTCAGGGCTTTCTCAGGTTAAGCCCAGGTCAGACTCCTGAAAAGACAAATAGCCTACTGGCTAGATTATCTCTCTGGCCCCTGTGCAACAATTCTGTGATAGGAATTTGATTCTCAGATCATTTGGAACTCTACTCATGTGTTCCAATTGGAAAACGTTGATGATATTAAAAATTAAGTCAAGGTTTATTTGAAAACAGTCTTACCTTTTGGCCCAGTGTCTCCCTGATTTTCCTTTTTAGAAGAGTGTCGGGCGCCTCCGCCGGGGTCCTCTACAGTGCCGGGAAGCGAAGTTCCCTTCTACCTCCGGCCGGCGAGGAATGGATGAACACTCAGGAATCCGATGCAGTTTTAAAAGGCTTTACTTATCACAGGTTCAGGCATATAAATCAGCAAAAGGAAAAACCCGATGCTTAGGATTCCAGGCTAGAACCCCAGCCACGTGTAGGCCAAGATGGCGACCACCACGTGTAAAAACTTCCAAGGGGAATAAACGCTCACAAGGCGAGATCCCACAGGGAAGAAGACAGGGAGAGGGGGAACGGGCTAGTTTATACCCCTGCAACTCAGACCTTCCTCCCATTGTTATGGAAAGCAGGGAGGGTCCAATGCCCTTAGGTAATCCCTCCCTGCATCTCACCTAGGGCCTTTACTGTGCTAATGTTTTGAGCCGCGAAGGCCTTTGAAATGTAGAGAAGGGGGTTTCTGAGATGGCATGTCACTGTAACAAAGATCAACACCAATGCCAGTTAAATATTTCTCCAAGCCTTCACAAGTCTCCTCTACTTCATTGTAGTTTTATATTTTATCAGGGAGCCATGCTTGTTTGTTTGGAAGCAAAACAGCATTTCTCTCTGGTCTAATTACTTAGGTGTCCTACGTGGCCAGGCTAATATGCTGGTAAGATCTAGCTAGTCCCACGATGATTGTGATAGCATGGGAGAATATTTATACCAGCTAGTACAGCATACATGGTCGGATAAACTGCCACATTTAGACTACCCCTTATCTACGGAGTGATTTGCGTGAGGCAATCCAGAGCAGATACAGCGGCCCTTAGGAGTCCTGCAACAGAAGAGTACATTTTTTTTTTTATAAATTCAGTCAAATCTGACAAGTACACTTTCTTAGAAATGCCTCACTTTAAAATTAGCAGAGGGGCTGGAGCGATAGCCCAGCGGGTAGGGTGTTTGCCTTTACACGCGCGGCCGGCCGCCGGCCTGGGTTCGATCCCCGCATCCCATATGGTCCCCCGAGCACCGCCAGGAGTAATTCCTGAGTGCAGAGCCAGGGAGAAACCCCTGAGCATTGCTGGGTGTGACCCAAAAAGCAAAAATAAATAAATAAATAAATAAATAAATAAATAAAATAAAATTAGCAGAAAATGGAGATGGTAGATGGTCGCCAGTTTCTTACCTGGTGACCAGGTAAGAAAAAAAGAAGTGCCAGTATTCTCTTTAGCCCAAGACAGTTAAAGATTATTGATGAAATGTATTGGATATATATATTATATATATATATATATATATATATATATATATATATATATACATGATGTCTATTGGACCTGTTCAATGCATGTATACCATCCATTGCTTTGCCAAAACACCAAGTTTGGGTTTTGTTTTTGGGATCACACCCAGTGGTGCTAGGGTTTACTCCCTGCTTCTTGCTCAGGAATCACTCCTAGTAGGACTCAGGAGACCATCGAGGTGCTGGGAATTGAACCTAGGTTGGTGCATGGAAGGCAAGTGTTCTATGTGTGGTACTAGCACTCTGGCCTGAAATCACCAATTTTGAGTAACATCAGTTACATCCTTTACAGTGTATGTTTTGATCAAATGCTGTTCTGGTCACTTACTTTCACTCACTAGAAAACCAGGGGGAAAAAGCAGACGATCCATGAAGGCACCCAGGTTTGGTGAAGCAATTAACATAAATATTTGACTTGCACAGTGACATCTGGGGGGCAGAGTCAGTTTGAAGCTTTTAAAATGGAATTCTCACATATATGGTCCCTGGCCGTGCCATCCCAGAGAAGCAGGTGGCCCAGTTGGCTCTGTCCACAGAGCTCCTGATTTCTACTCACTTGACAGTTTCCCTCAGAAACTGCCCATCCTCAGCAGTGCCACACTGGCACGCCCAGAGTTCCATGCGCTTAGGCCGACTAGAGTGCCATATTCCCCATATTAAGTGTCTTATTCCCCAACCATGTTAAGATGGTTGATTGTCCTCCCCTTCAGAACTGCTCTGGGAGACTTAGATGTCAGAGCAAATTCTACAGAGTCGCCTCACCTTTCAGGAATGTGTAGGCTGCTCATCAGCGAACAGATGTACGGACGTTTGTAGACTCAGAAGAAACAGTAGCTGGAAACCTGGCATTAAGATTTCAAAACAGAAGCAAACCAAAGGCAAGCAACTAAATAAAGGAGCGGCATACAAGCAGCAGCAGAGCAGCAGTGTAGGTCTACCTTGGACTGGATTCAATACTGGCTGATTTGTGAGCTGTATCTAACCCAGTACAGTCTCAGAGTGGGAGTAAATGGGTTTTTTTGTACGTTACAGAACCTATAAAGGCTCAGAGACTTTGTACTGTGCTGTTTCAGAGTTCCCTGTTCACCCAGGCTAGTAGGCTTCATCCTCCCAACTTACCTCCTCGGAAATAAATCTTGCAGCTTCAAGGGCACCAGGCATTTTCTTCTCGGGAGCCACCACCTTGCAGAGTTTTAAATCTGATGTTTGGTATAACTTTTTTTTTTTCATTCCTCTGTTAGCATCTGTGCAATTCACTTTGACTTTTCCTGCATGGGACTTTACTATTTTTCCTTTGAAGCAACATTTGTAATGAAAATGAACTCAGGTTGAAACTTAAAGGGTTTCTTATTTGCACAGAAGCACCACAGAAAGCCATGTGTGCCACGCTTGCTGGCGTTAAAAAGTAGTTAAGTGGAGTTTCTTGTACACATGCCGCATGTTGCAGTTAGAGAAAAGCCTCACCTGATTGGTATCTATTTGTTTTTGCAAGAGTAGCTTTAGGATTTAGTTCTAAAATGCCAGTGGAAATGTTACTTTCATTGTACTTTGCACTGGAGGTTTTATTTTATTTTTTTTTTAAGTATTTTATTATACCACCGTGAGATATACAAATAAAAAGATATACAATTAAAAAGTTCATGTTTGGGTTTTGGTCATACAGTGTTTCAGCACCGGTCCCTCCACCAGTGCCCATCTCCCACCACCAACATCCCCGGTTTCCTCCCCCTTCCCCAGCCCTGCTCCATGGCAGGTTCTTTATTTCTTTCCCTTTTCTCTCTCTTTCTCTTTCCTTCCCTTCCAGACTATGGATTCCAGAACATACATTAAAAAGGTTGTCATTTGTATCCTTTTGCCTCTATTTAATGCTCAGTTCTAGGTTGGCATTAGTACCCTCGACTATTGTTAGCCCCCTGTTCCATTTTCTGTCTTACCTAAACTCTGACTCCCACACGTTTGTGATAATCTCCACCTTTGACAAGACCTCCTGATATATGTTTCACTTGACCTTGGATATTGGTATCATAATATGTACATATATATTTATGCCATGCAAATAAATGCAGTCATTCTGTATCTGTCTCTCTCCTTCTGGCTAATTTCACTCAACATAATCTTCTCCATGTCCATCCATTTATAGGCAAATTTTATAACTTCATTTTTCCTAACAGCTGCATAGTATTCCATTGTGTAGATGTACCAAAGCTTCTTTATCCAGTCATCGATTTTCGGGCACTCTGGTTGCTTCCAGATTCTGGCTATTGTGAATAATGCTGCTATGAACATAAAAGTAGGGATGGTGTTTCCGCTGCGTATTTTTTGGTTTCCCAGAGTAGATTCCCAGGAGTGGTATGGCTGGGTCAAATGGGAGTTCAATTTCTAGTCTTTGGAGGAAAGTCCATATTGTTTTCCAGAAAGGCTGTACCAATTGTTTTCCAGAAAGGCTGTACCAATTGTTTTCCAGAAAGGCTGTACCATGCACTGGAGGTTTTAGAGAGGAAATTAAATTTTGTGTGTGTGTGTGGTGGCGGTAAAGTGGGGGCCAGGACCAGGGGAGGTGGATCCAGGGATCAAATCTGGGGCCCTAGGTATGCTGGGCATGTGTCCAATCCATTTGGGTCATATGTGACAGTGCTCAGGAGACACTGCTGGCAGTGTTCTGGGGACCGTGTCAAACCGGGTCGGGGACTCCTGCGTGAGAAGCATGCACTCCAGCCCAGTGAGCCATCTCTGCCCTAGCGCTTAATTCTCATGTAAGAAAATAATATTGTGGCTTCTGTTAAAATCCAGTGCAGACTTGACTTGTGAAAATCACTGACAAAACACAAATAAAATAGTTTGGGGCTGTTGTTGCTTTGTTTTGGGACCACACACAGCAGTGCTCAGGGCTTACTCCTGGCTCTACTTTCAGGAATTACTTCTGGCGGACTTGGGGACCGTATAGGGTGCTGGGGATCAAACCTGGGTTGACCCACACTCAAGGCAAGCACCCTACTCTCTGTGCTACTACATCAGCCCCTAAAATAGGTTTTATACCAGAGAGATAGCACAGTGGGTAAGGCACTTGCCTTGCACAGGGCAAACCCAAGTTCAGTCCCCAGCATCACATAGGGTCTCCTGAGCACTACCAGGAGTGGTTTCTCACCACAGAGCCAGGAGTAAGCCCCAGGAACAGCTGGGTGTAACCCACCTGCCAACAAAACCAATCAACCAATAAACCAATCGGTAATTCCAATTTGATTTCAACTTATTCTAAAGCAGGGGTTCCTGAAAGAAGGCTTTGGTATCAGTGATGGTGTAAAAGCCGATTTAAAAAGAAGAGTGGTTCCTCAACCCTGGAAAAGTAAAGCATTCATCAAAGAATCCAAAAACCATTTGGAGAATCTAGGCCAACAATGACTAACTCAAACCATTGTTTTCCATTTTGGATCACCCATGGGGTGATTCTGTTACCTTAACTCCCAGGCACTTCCTCCAATGAGACCAGCTCTGGCTGGCACTTGGGAAGCTGGCACGTGGTCTCTGGCCCCTTTCTCTGTGGTAATTTTTTGGGGTTCAGCCGCCCCCACACTCAGCCCTTTCATTAAGGCGGTGGCCTCCATGACCGCCGCACAAAGGCTGGGAAATAAAGCAGAAACCTCCCAGCTGCTGGGGCCCAGCTGCCTTGTGGAAGGGCCCTCAGAGACACAATTGAAAGTGTTTTTGATGACAGTGCCACACACCTGCCCACAGGCTAGAGGCTGTGGGGTCAGTGTGAAAGGATAAACCGGCAGCTGTGCAGTCGAAGGAGGCTGTGTGTGTGTGTGTGTGTGTGTGTGTGTGTGTGTGTGTGTGAGTGTGCACACATGCAGCTGCTACTGAAATGATGTAGAGTATGGGGGGGATGATGCAGGTTAGTTACTGCACTTCTTTTGACTTAAATGTGTTCAGGAAACTACAGTGTTCATTTCCGCATTTTCCCTGCCTCCTTCAGAACACACACACACACACACACAAACACACACACACACACACACACACACAGAAACTGTTTTAAATATCCAGAAAGCTTTTCTTTATCCTTTTTTGATTGAAGCGCCTCTCCGTTGAAAACCATGGGCTTTTCGGTGTTTTTTAATGTTTTAGATAAAAATAAAAAAATATTTTTTATTTGAAAAAAAAAACAATAAATGCAAAAGTATCTGCAAATACCAGGGGACTCAAAGGGGTCTCAGCATCAGATGTGTCCGGAGGTGGAGGAAGATGGATGAAGAATACTTGTGCAAACACAGTGTTGGCCTTGTCCAGCCGCTCTGACTCCTGAGGGGTCTGCCCGAGACTAAGGGGTCTTAGGGTGGAAGATTTCGCATTTGGCTGTCTGTAGTAATCCACAGTAGCTCAGCATGGCAAGTCCACTTTGGAATTACCTTATTGTACACCTACCATTTTTCACTTAAGTCAGCCTGTGCTCTGGGTCTCCTCCTACCTTCATAAATGAATCCAAAGCTTTTAAAAATCAGATCCTGTGTCTTCCAAGGGCTGTTGGTGGGAGAGAACAGAGGTGTGTGTAAGTGTGGGTTCTCTCTCTCTCTCTCTTTCTCTCTCTCTCACACACAGATTCATTGTTATCTTGGAGTGTGTACCATTATCCACACAAAGTGAAGGACAAAAGAATGGAAGAAAATGCGGATCTGTTCCTGGAGATTACTTTTCTGTTGTTTTGCTTTGTTTGGGGAGGGCCATGCTTGGCAATGCTCAGAGGCAGTTCCTGGCTCTGTACCCCAGGAGTGAGCCCTGGCAGTGCTCAGGGAACTATGTGCAATGCCCAGTTCGTAGCATGCAAGTGCCTTAATCTCCATCTTAGGTCTCTGGTCCCATCCCTGGACTTTCTTTTCTCTTCACCATCATATCATCTGCTTTCTAATTTGGCAGGAAGAGGACTCTGGGGTCCTGGTTGAAAAGATTCTTGGTAGTGGGAAGGTTAGAATAAAAACAAACTGCAACACAAACATAATGGTTACCTCCACTTTCTGTAGTGGTCAGTGTTTTGAGAGCTGTATTTGAATGTGTGCACGTATCACAGTTCCATCATGGGTGTCCATTATCCACTGCACAATTGTTCCCATCACCACAAACCCCACATATGTTTCTCCTAGAAAAACTTTTCAAACGCAAACATATGCCCAAAGGAGGAGAAAGAAAGAAAATAAAGAACTCTGCTTTGACCAAAACATTCCTGTTGGATCTTTTTATCCACCTCTTAATACACGTCTATTTACCAAAACCCCTAGGCTCACTCTTTTATCCACTGGACAAATAGAGCGCAGGCCTGCGCCTGCCCGTGATTAGCAGTGGGGACCCGCAGGCAGCTGAACAAAGACACACTGACCCCTGGAGACAACATTGTGCAGGTGGGGAGTGTTGTTAGAGAGGTGAGTGAAGAAATGACATCATCTGTGGATGGGACAGGAAGAAGACAGCTGTATGCGGGAAGCAACGTGTATTTCTTGCCATGGTACATAGGGAACAACATTGCCTTGTGTTTGTTTTTGGCCCACAACAGCCGATGATTAGGGGACTCCACCTGTCTTGGTGCTGAGGAGTCACTCTTGTGTTGGCTGGGGAACCATGTGTGGTGTTGGGGATGGAACTCGGAGTCCTTGCATGCGAAGCCTGTATCCCATCCCCTTGGCCCAGGTACCCATTTTATTTGTTTATTTATTTATTTTTTGCTTTTTGGGTCACACCCGGCAATGCTCAGGGGTTTCTCCTGGCTCTGCACTCAGAAATTACTCCTGGCAGTGCTCGGGGACCATATGGGATGCCGGGATCGAACCCAGGCCGGCACAGGCCGGCCAGGCAAGGCAAACGCCCCTACCCACTGGGCTTTCACCCGGCCCCTACAGGCACCCATTTTAGAAAATTTGCAAATCCAGACTTGAGGATCAAAGGGTAGATATTTTAGTCACAGTGGCAGATGCGTGGTATTGAATCTGCTTGTTACTTATCTAATCTCTTTCTTTTTTGTGGTGCATGGAACCCAGAGTCTCATGCATGCAAGACAAGGGCTCTGCTGCCTAGCCCCCTTTTTAGAAAATCTAGCAGAAATGGCCACTGTTCTTTATATAAAATGCCTGATATTTTCGAATCCGGAAACTTGAAGGCTTGAAAGATCATGTGACAAAATACGTTCTATTAGGGAAACATTTTGAGCAGCAGCTGGGCAGCACCCTGTAACCCAGAGCATTAAGATCTCTGATGTGCCACACAAAGATACGCAGCCTGTGTGGATCAATAAAGCCACACTTCCAATTAGGCTTTCTGTTACACAAGTTCTGGTTAGATCAGGTCCTGCTGTGAAATATGACGAATATAAGCGCTTGCCTTGCTGCCGTGTGAGGTTTCCAGATCATAAGTAAGAAGCGTGTGAAGCAGATTGTTTGCTGATACCACAGGCAGGGCAGCATTTAGCTAATGTCTCATTTTTAGATGGTCGCACCCCTCCCTTCCTAACGTGGTTTAGGCCTCTGGTAGGAGCATTTCTACGGTCACCGGCTTGCACATTACTGATATTGTTCTTAGTATGCACAGTGTGGTTATAGAAAGGATTTGCAAACTGTTTTTGATGCAGGAGATTTATAGAGATAGACTATTTTCAGGTAATTTATCAAAATTGCATTTATCAAAAGTAACCATAATTCTATTAGTTACTTGAAGTTAATTCTTTTCATACAATATTGAGGGCTCAAATTGTACCACTTTCCTTTTTTTGGGGGTTCACACCTGGCAATGCTCAGGGGTTACTTCTGGCTCTGCACTCAGTAATTAGTCTTGGTGATGCTCAGGGAACTATATGGAATGCCAGGGATCCAACCAGGTTGGCTGCTGCAAGGCATATGGGCTCCCGCTGTACTATGATTCTCCTGTACCACTTTTCAAGATGATGAGAAAACTTAGCTTTGCTTTTGGTCCTTGTCTGCCCCCACCCAGTCCCTACCTTTTTTTCTTCCCCTCTCTTATATTTGCAACAGAAGCTGCATCTCTGAGTTGGATTATTAGCCATTTAAATGGAGAGTATGAGCAAAGGGAGAGAAGACGATTGTTTTTTTTTTTCCTTATAAGAACAAACGACCCAGGCTCGGGGGCTCCTGGGAAAGCACCTTTAATGGTCCATGCAGCAACATGTCTCTGCTTTGGTGAGTCTCTGTGGACCTCAGGACCTACCCCCGTCTTCCTCACCAAGATCAGCCTGATGATCAGCTCCAGAATTCAGGCGTCTGGTCTCCCAGTCAGTATGCAAAGGTTCTTTCCCTTCAGAGCCCGCATTCAGAGCTCATATTTGGCCACAGCAGGGAGGATACTAGAACCCCCTCCCTTCGCATTAGCCATATCCTCCCTGGCAAATTGTACCCAGGGAGTTTTAGAACCGATGCCAGTTCTATTTTTTGATTTTTTGGGTCATACTCAGCAATGCTCAGGTTTACTCCTGGCTCCTGCACTCAGGAATTACTCCTGGAAGTGCTCGGGGGACCATATGGGATGCTGGGAATGGAATCCGGGTCAGCCACATGCAAGGCAAACACCCTACCTACTGTGCTATTTGCTCCGGCCCACTGTGCCAGTTTTAAGGCCAGCTTTACAAACATCATGTCGAGTTGTTGCTGTTTACAGCAAGTGTGTAAGTTTATTTCTTCTCTGTCTTGGTTCAGTCTGGACAGGTTCAGTCTGAAGAAACATGTAGGTGTCAGTGACTATGATATGAAACCCAAGGGGCCTGCCATTAACTGATCTGTGTGCTAGGAGCAGAATGAAAGCCTTTAATTTCTGGTCATGTGGAAAACACTATCTTATGTGTTTATCGGAACCCCCCCGCCCCTCTACCCCTCCCCTCCTTCCCCTCTCACCCAAGAGTTCATTCAAGACCCAGGGGCATTATTTATTTATTTATTGGGTTGGCTGTTCATTGAAGGTCACAAACCTCTCATCTGTGACTGCCTATCACGGGGGTCTATGTATTTTAGAAATTGGGATGTCAACATTCTTCTTCTTGGAATAAATGAAGGGATTGTGTGGGTGTGAGTTGTGGCTGGTTGCTAAGAATATCTAATCAGGTTGCCATTGCTATAGCAACAGTGTTGCTCTGACTTTAAAGTCTCCCCCCACCCCACCCCAACCCTGGTAATCAGTTAGAATTCCTAAGTGAAAGACATTGTTTATCTGGGTGATATTTGAAAATGATCCTGGCTAGCAGAAGCCTATAGTACCGAACTTTGGAAGGGGACCAATAGCCCCCATGAGCTGCATTTGAGTTTTGGATGAGTTGTTTCTACTGTCTGTTCTTCAGAGTGTTTTGGTTTCACAGATGCCACCAAATTCAAGGTAATCTTCACCTGCCTCTTCCCCAGGGCTCCCAGAGTAGCCAGATCGTCAGTACCTGTACATTGATGACCTGAAGGGAAAAAGCAATGTATAATTCTGCATCATACATGAGGACTTAAAAATTATATTCTAGTCCCTATGTCTCCCTTTAAAAATAGTTTTAATGTTTTTCTAATTATAGTGACTAAACAATTTTTGGGGGGGTCATGCCCAGTGGTGCTCAGGACATATTCCTGGCTCTGTGTTCAGAAATCAGTCCTGGTGATGCTCAAGGGACCATATGGGGAGGCCAGGGATCAAACCTGGGTTGGCTGCATGCGCTGTACTATCTCTTTGACCCTATGTGATTGCTAAACTTCTTATCTAAAGTGCAGACAGTTTAGAAATCATATTGTCAGTTATGGAATCCAGGTAGAGCTGATATCTCTAATATTCTGTAGTGTAAACCATGTGTGTCCTTGGTTGCTGTTTTCCAAGGTACAGAACATGCAACCTGTGTGTCTTACATTTCTGTATTTTCCATCCAGTCCCATCTCTTCCTTGTGTACTGGTGATTGTAATCATTGCTGTGATACACTTTGGGGTGGCTCCCAGGACCCTAGACAGCAGAGCCATTGGTTGGGCCTCATGTGGTAAGTGGGGCAGTGCCAGGGGTTGAATTCGTGACTTTGCTAGCTAGTCTCACTTGTGCAGGGCAGGTCTCTTACCATTGAGTTCCTGCTGAATGCCAGCAGTCTCTGTGTATTAGTTCTGTTTTCCCGCCCTCTTCTCCCCCATTGTTATTGTTGTTGCAATGCCCCGGGCTGGCACCATGCCTGGCTGTGGTGCTCAGGGGATGATGTTTCAGGGGTAGGCTGGTGGGTGGGCCCCTCTCCCAGGGCTTGGTACAGCTTAAGTTGTGTTTGTCCACGTGCCCCCTGGGCTTTTGCTCTTGCTAGTTGAGACCCACAGGTTAGGGTTATTGTTGATGGGAGTGACTGAAGTGCCCACCATGGGCACCTCACCAAAGGTTGTACTTCCTGGCATTGGCACACACTCACTGTTTTAGTTGCAGTGCTCACTGGGGTTCCCTGCCATTTCTCTGGTCCTCACACATGACTGACTCTCCTGTGACATGGGGAAGAACAGAGGGCAGGGCTGCCAGGGTCAAACAGGGAGCTTCCAGGATCATGCTGGGTGCATGTGGGACCCCACCGGATTGCATGGTTATGATCACATGTTTGCATATGATCTATTCCAAGCCATTGTGCCATTTTTCCAAACCCGGACAGTGTTTTATTTATTTATTTTTGTTTTTGCGTCACACCTGGCAATGCTCAGGGGTTGTTCCTGGCTCTGCACTCAGGAATTACTCCTGGCGGTGCTCAGGAGACCATATGGGATGACGGGGATCAAACCCCGTTGGCTGCATGCAAGGCAAATGCCCTACCCGCTGTGCTGTCACTCTGGCCCCATTTTATTTATTTTTTAACTTTCTTTTTTGTGGGGCTGAGGATCAAACACTGGACTCTGTGAATCACATAAAGTACCTGACTTAAAGAAGACATGCACTCTACGGCTAAGTTATAACCTCATCCCAATTAGCCATTTTTCAGGGTGATAAGGTGTCCACACCCACCCAGTAATATGAAGGAGCACCTCCTGGTGTGTGTCTAGGACCATCTGGTGGTGCAAATCCAATCTGGGGTTCACTCATGAAAAGCCTTTGGGAACCTTTTTGAGCCCCAATGGTTTTTTTGTTTTGGGGGCCACACCCAGTGGTGCTCAGGGGTTACTCCTGGCTCTGCACTCAGGAATCACTCCTGATGATCTTTGAGGACCATATGGGGACTTGAATTCATGTTGGCCACATACAGGGAGAGATGATGCCCTACCCACTGTACTATTGCTCCAGCCTATGTCTTTTTTTTTTGTTTTTAGATAGTAAATTCTACTGGCTTAGAAAACATTTTCTACTTCTAAAGCAGTTTAGGCTGTCTTCAAGTTTACTTGATTTTACTTGTGGACACTTTTCCCCCTATCCAAAAAACCTGTAAAACATGGAACTGGCCAGGGGTTTGTCTTGACTTGGAATATCTCCATGTTGACTTAATGTCTTCTCTGTTCTACTCCAGAAGTTTGCAAAACATTTGGTTTAAGGATTTCCCTTAAGCACTGTCTTAATGAAATGTAAAGCCAGCATATTTTCTCATTTCAGTCTCTAAAGTTTGAGTGAGGGAGAGCTTCTGCAACAATTCCATTTATTCTCGGTCATGCAGAAGTGAATTCAGTCAAAGGGATTAAAGTCAGCACATGTTTTTAACAGATGGTGCACAGAAGCCTGGAAACCAGCAATCTAAGTGTAGGCTTGAAGGAGGCCTGTGTCTAAGGCAGGGCTGTTCAAACTTTTCCTATTTTTGATCACTCTTTTTTTACTTTTTGGGTCACACCCAGTGACACTCTGAGGGTGCTCCTTGCTCTTTGCTCAGGAATTACTCCTGGTGGTGCCCAGGGGACCATATGGGATGCTGGGGATTGAACCCGGATTCGCCCATGTGCAAGGCAAATGCCCTACCCACTGTGCCTTTGCTCCGGCCCTCGATTACTTTCTAAAGTCCATTTTTTACCCTGTCTCCAGCATATGTCCAGGAGACAGTCAACCTAAACGTT
This sequence comes from Cryptotis parvus, assembly GCA_021461705.1. Taxonomy (NCBI): domain Eukaryota; kingdom Metazoa; phylum Chordata; class Mammalia; order Eulipotyphla; family Soricidae; genus Cryptotis; species Cryptotis parvus. The sequence goes on along the minus strand of JAJIBD010004440.1, from coordinate 150,496 downwards.
TATGGAGAGAATAGATCATAAGGAAGTTTATTTGAAAAGCAGAGCTTAAAAAAGTTATGAAAGGGTTGGAGTGATAGTATAGTGGGTAGGGCCCTTGCCTTGCACGTGTTTGATCTGGGTTCAATTCCCAGCATCCCATATGGGTTCCCTGAGCACCACCAGGAATAATTCCTGAGTGCAGGGCCAGGAGTGACCCGTGAACATTGCCAGGTGTGGCCCCCAAATCAAAGTAAATAAATAAAAAATAAAAAGTCACAGAACCCCAGAAAAGGTCCACATTTGAAGGATTATAATGTGTTTTAGCTCTCTGTGCTACATACTGTATTTTCAATTGTGGGATGTAAAATATTCCATCCTGTCCCATCATTCCCCCCAGCTCCCTGTCAGACACACATGGCCCCCTCCCAGCCTGATTAATGTTATTAAGTCTCTTTGGCAATGAAAGGGCAGTTGCATTGCCCCAAGTTGTAGAACTCTGCAAATCACACAAAACACCTGGGCTGTTGACTCACATTGATTCATGCTCCGTTTTCTGGGCCAACTCCAAGGTCGACGCTAATGGCTCCGTGGATGCCTTTTCACAAAGGGGATTGTGAAGTGCCATGCAGGCCCCAAGAACATCAGATTCCCAGCGTTCCCCTCATCTTCCCCCATTCATTGGTTTTCATTGATTTCCTAGAGAGTGGAAGGCCATTCTGTTTGAAAGTAACCTTTTTTTTCCTCCTCAGGTTTGAGGAAATTAAGCAGCTGGCACATTTTGGGAGAAAGGAAATGATTCATGAGGGGAGCCGGAGAAGGCTTTGAAGCGTCAGTGTGGGGAACACATACGCTTTATTTTCAGCAAGAGAAAAAAGATGGAGCAGCTTTTAAGAATATCAACAGAACAAGTTTTCCTCGTGTCACTCCCCTGGTCCCCAAGTTTCCTGGAAGACAATAGATTTCCTGGTCTTAATGGTATTTAGGGGTGAGGCCAGGAGTGAGGCCCAGAGGAAATAGAGAAAAAAGAAGTCTCTTCCATCCATTTATTTTGGACACAGCAGGAAATTTTGAGGGGACCAGGTAGTGTTTGGGATGGAACAAAGGGAGAGCTTACCCCACTGAGCTCTCTCTTCTACAATAGGTCTCATTCCCAGAGGCTCTTTCCTGGGATACTCTTAACACCTTGGTGCCGTGTGTATCACTGGTGGCTCTCATTTGGCTGTGACTTCACAGAGATGGCAGCAGGGAGGTCAGTGTGTGAATGTCCAGGAAGCGTGAGTTCTTGCAGGTGCTTCACCCCATGATTCTTTCCAGTGGCCTGTGACAGGCAACTGGGCCCCGCTGTGATAGTCACCCTTTCATTTTCGGAGTGACTAGCAGGTCCTCTCTCCTCGACACTGCTCCTCTCTGGGTCTTTCCTTCAGAGCTGGGCTGCTCTGCTGGGTCTACGGGCTAACAGGCTCCTGTGTGATCTCCAACCCCTCTGTCTTGCCTGCCAAGGGCCAGGGTTCATCTCCTCTGCTACTGGACTCCTGTTTTTATTGTTGGATTTTTAAAATTTTTATTTTAGTTTAAAATACATGGTTATACAACTATTGCTGTTTATGGTTTTGATGTTTAAAGCCATTGCACCCTACCATGACCAAAGGACCCTGCACTCATCAAGCCTGCCCTCGTCTTCTGTCCCCTCTGTTTCCTCACTGCTTGGTCATTTTCGTTTTCTAATTCAAGGCCAAGGTTTGTCACTGTTTGATACCGTCTAATCCCTTGTTCTGTTTCCCAAAATATCACAGATGAAAGGGATCGTCCAGCATGTGTCCTTCTCCCTATGACTTGTTTCACTTAGCACAACGCCTCCATTGCCCTCCAGGTCGCAGCCAACTGCAGGATCTCATCTTTTCTTCAGCTGCATAGTATTCCATTATGTATATAGACCACAACTTCTTTTCATGTTCATCTGTTATTGAACACTTGATTATCTACATGTCTTGGTGATTGTGCTAAGTAAGTGCTGCAATATACATAGGCATGCATTTATCTTTTTGAATTAATATGATTCTGTTCATGGGAGAGGTGAGAGGGTAAATTTCAAGAAGTGGAATTTCTGGATCATGTGGAAGTTTTATTTTTGCTTTTTTTCCTCTCTCATTTTGGGGATACATATGGCTGTGCTCAGAGTTTACTCCTGGCTCTGTGCTCAGGGATCACTCTTGGTGGGGCTGTGGAGATCATATTGGGGTGCTGGGGATCGAACCCTGGCTGTATACAAGGCAAGCGCTCTACCTGCTGTACTATTGCTTCGGCCCTACTCATACTTTGAGAAGTCTGCATACTGTTTTCCATAGAAACTGAACCATACAGGCTAGCATTCAGAGTAATTGAGGGACACTTTTCCATATTCCCACCAAAGCTGGTAGTTTTCATCTTTTGGATATAGACCATTCTCAGTCTGAGATGATACCTCATTATTGTTTTGATTTGCTTTTCCCCGATAACCAGTGCCAGTGAACACTTTTCATATGCCTGTAGGCCATCTGTATGTTCTTTTTAGGAAGTGTCTGTTCATATCCTCTTCTCCCCTTCCTCTTTTTATTTTTGGCTTTTTGGGGGTCACACCCAGCTGTGCTCAGGGGTGTTTCTCCTGGCTCTACACTCAGTAATTACTCCTGGCAGTGCTCAGGAGACCATATGGGATACCAGAGATTAAATCCAGGTTGGCTGTATGCAAGGCAAACTCTCTACCCTCTGTGCTCTGGCCCCTTCTCTTCCCATTTTTAAACTGGGTTATTTTTTGTTATTGTTGAGTTTGTGAGTGCTTTATATATTGTGCATAGTAAGGGTTGTGTTTTTTCTTTTTGCTTTTTGGGTCATACCCAGCGATGCTCAGGAGTAACTCCTGCTCTGCACTCAGGAATTACTCCCTGGTGGTGCCCGGGGGAGCATATGGGATGCCTGGGAGCAAACCAAGGCTGGCTGCGTGCAAGGCAAATGCCCTACCCACTCTACATTGCTCCAGCCCCACTTGTGTTTTTTTCTTAAAAGAGCTAGCTTCCTTTTCTGCCTGCCTTCCTTTCCTGTTTTGGGGATCACTCCCCAGCAGCCACTGGAGTGATCATGCAGTGCCTGGGGTTGAACCTTGGTCCTTCAGCATGCAATGCATGTTCTCTAGCCCTTTGAGCTATTTTTGCAGCCCTTATCCTTGACCTCTGCATGCCCCAGATTTTGTTTTGCAAGGGTTGCTTTGAATTTTCTCTCCAATCCTGAGTGCCTCTAGACAGAGCCTAGGCTTTCTCCAGCACCCTCTCCCCTGCAAGCAGTGTCTAAGATGCATGGAAGCTGAGATTTGGAAAGTTTCCAGTTTCGTGAACAGTGATCTGGTGGACAATATGAACTCTGCAGAAAGTAAAAATAGAAAAGGCAGAGGGTTCCCCCCGATTACTACATGTAGAGCAGACTTGCAGCTGTTTTCTTTAAAGAGAAAGTTCTGCAAGACCTCAATGTTGGCCTTTTATTGAAGAGAAAAGCAAAGAAGCCAGTGTTGCAGGAAGCAGAACATTACTACATTTTCTGAAGCCGCTAATTTAGCTCATGAATTCTCTCTTCCTGAGGTCTACAGCCATGGTAAGTATTTTAGAAGCCCATATTATTTGGGTCCCACCCAAACCTGAAATTTAAATTCCTCATTGACATGCAGATTTTTGAATGGACCTGCTTCAGTCATTTCAAAAATGGATTGATTAGAGAAGTTTGTGGCCAGAGAAGGTTGACTGTTAGCTGCAACATAAAATCACTTCGATGCATTGAATGGAAGTTCCTTTTCCCTGAACGCTGAGGTAAATGCGCCATGTAACCCCTAGCACTGACTCTGACAAGTCTTTTCTCTCTGCCTTTATTTCAGTTGTCAGTGACCCATCAGGCTCTGTCCTCAGATATTAAGAACATTCATTTTCTAGATAATTGAATGGAGTGAGTGTCAGAGCCAAGAGCTACAAAGGAAAAGCCCTTCTCTGTGGACTTCAAGGAGTTCAGAGATGAAAAGTTTATAGATTTGGTCTGAGAAGAGTGGGGTTGTGACAGGATTCTCGATAGTTTGCTTGCAAACACCCCCAATGAATCGTTGAGTGCATCAGGTTTTTAGTGGTCTGTCATTCAGCCTCTTCATGTGTCTGCACCCATGAGATCTGCCTTGCATGGCCTAAGGCACCCAGCTGAAATGAATGATATAAAACTAAGGCCACTTGACAGAAATCATTTGACAAAGCCAGTTGTTATGACTTGGAAAGCATTTGGAATTAAGTCTGCCTTGGCATCAGGACCCTGCTTTGAGAGATACTAGTCATAACCATTCATCACAACACCCACTAAACCATTAAAATCCAGTGTTCCTTGGGTAGCCAACTCTCTCAGGACCCGTTGTGTCAGAGGATTTGAGCCTGTTCTATGAGGAGAAAAGCCCAGTGCGAACAGCAGAGAAAATGAAATCATCCATTTCTTTCTTGACATATCTCTGCTTCAGAAATTTAGAGTCCAGACCTGGAGGTTAAAGGGAGTCTTCCTTCCTTCCTTCCTTCCTTCCTTCCTTCCTTCCTTTCCTTCCTTCCTTCCTTCCTTCCTTCCTTCCTTCCTTCCTTCCTTCCTTCCTTCCTTCCTTCCTTTCCTTCCTTCCTTCCTTCCTTCCTTCCTTCCTTCCTTCCTTCCCTTCCTTCCTTCCTTCCTTCCTTCCTTCCTTCCTTCCTTTCCTTCCTTCCTTCCTTCCTTCCTTCCTTCCTTCCTTCCTTCCTTCCTTCCTTCCTTTCCTTCTCCTTCCTTCCTTCCTCCCTTCCTTCCTTCCTTCCTTCCCTCTCTCCCCCTCTCCTTCTCTACCCTTTCCTTCCTCTCTTACTCCTTTCCTTCTCTCTCTCTCTCCCTCTTCCCTTTCCTTCCCTTCCCTTCCCTCTTCCCTTTCCTTCCTTCCTTCCTTCCTTTCTTCCTTCTTTCCTTCCTTTCCTTTCCTTTTCTTCCTTCCTTCCTTCCTTCCTTCCTTTCCTTCCTTCCTTTCTTTCCTTCCTTTCCTTTCTTCCTTCCTTCCTTTCCTTTCCTTTTCCTTTCCCTTTCCTTTCCCTTTCCCTTTCCTATCCTTTCCTATCCTATCCTTTATTTACTGTGAGATACAGGTACAAAATTGTTCACAATTGGCTTTCAGTTATACAATGTTCCAGCACCCATCCCATCCTTTCACCATTGTACATTTCTCACCACCAATGTCCCCAGTTTCCCTCCATATACCCCCCCCACCCCCCAGACTGTCTCTATAGCAGGCACTTTTCTTATTCTCTCTCTCTCTCTCTCTCTCTCTCTCTCTCTCTCTCTCTCTCCACACACACACAGATACACACACACACACACACAAACCTATTGCCCAGATGTCAGTTTTCAGCTGTGTGGCTTACTGACAGTATTAGGAACAGAACCAGTTCAGAGTCTCTGAATTCTCTTTAAGCCTCTCTTCAAACTATCTCCAAGCACTTCCCTTAGGCAAACTCAGCCAACCCTTTCTCTTTGCTCCTCTAACTCTGTCCTGCCATGCTCTCTGCTCCTTCAACTCACTTCTGCCAGCCAGGTTGAGAACCCAGTCTCAACTGACTTGTCTGTCAGCTGTCTTTTCCAGCTCTTATATATCCCCATAATTTGGATATTGGCCATCCCTCTAAGAATTAAAAGGCCATCCCTTTAAAGGAATCTCTTAAAGGGATCCAACACCCCCCACACACACATACACACACATACACACCCCCCCCTCTCCTTCCCTTCTTCCCTCTTTCATTTCATTTTGGGGCATTCTGGTGTGCAGTAAAGGTACTGAAAGGTTATCATGTATATCCCTTTACCTACTTTCCGCACTCAGTTCTTGTCCAGAGTGATTGTTTCCAACTATCATGGTCTTATTGGTCCCTTCTCTATTCTAACTGCCTTCTCCACCTGCCTTGTGACAAGCTCCCAACCATGGGCCAGTCCTCCTCTACTGATCTTGGGTAATATAAAGGGATTGTTCTTTAGCTCTTGTGCCTGTGTTTTGTGGAAGGGTGTTTGGCGCCACAGCCACAAATAACCGAAAAGCAAAATTGGGGCAGGGGGTTCATTATTCCTAGTACCAGCTTGCTCTTGAGCTGTAACTTACAGAAGCACAGGATCCTGGGGCCAAAGATATTTCCCAGGTCCTCTGCTTGCTTCCCCAGGAACTAATTATGGCCACTCTTATCACCTTGCCTACACCCCTGGGTGTGAATGAAGAGTCCCCTTACTGATTTTTGTTTGTTTGTTTGGGGGACCATAACCAGCAGCACTCAGAGAGCTTACCCCTGGCTCTGTACTCAGGAGGATTTTCAGGGACCATATGGGATAGACACCAGCAATTGAACCTAGGTTGGCCATGTGCAAGGCAAGCCCTTCCTGGCTGTGTTATCTCGCTGACCTCGTGATTCTTGCACCATTGTCTTTTTTTATTATTATTATTATTATTATTATTTTGCTTTTTTGGGTCACACCCGGCAATGCTCTGGGGTTTCTCCTGGCTCTGCTCTCAGGAATTACTTCCTGGCGGTGCTCTGGGGACCATATGGGATGCCGGGGATCGAACCCAGGCCGGCATGGGCCGGCCGCATGCAAGGCAAACACCCTACCCGGCTGGGCTATCGCTCCGGCCCCACTTGCACCATTGTCTTACATTAATTCTCTGTCCTTTTCTCATTTTTCTGGACCTATACATCTAAGGGAAAGCTATTTCCTAAAAGGTTGTCTCTGTTCAGATGATCTAATTGAGGAGAGAACAACTTCCTTATGTTTGAGCATTTATGATAGGAAACCAAACATTTTCTGTTAACACAGCAATTAAAGATGTGGCATATTTAATTTAAGGATCCACTGAGGTAGTCTAAGATGTTTGAAATTGATGATTCTGAGTATAAAAGAGTTAGTTTTTTGTTAAATCCAGAAATCCTAGCTAAAAATACCTCGTGTTGACTGATATTTTAGTTAAAAGTTTGTTCTTATTGTGGCATATGTAGAGTGAAATAGATGCTCAGAGAGTAGATTACTTAAGACCTGTAATAAAGTTGTGGGTATCACTTGTCTTATATTGGTTGTCTTCCTGTTCATCATCGATTTGCTCGAGCAGGCACATAACTCTCCATATGTCCTGTCCTGTCTCATGCTAGTAGAGCCCAAGGGCATCTGCTTGCTCCAGGAACATAAAGAGCCTCAAACCATTCCATCAGGTCATTGGAATGAGGTCTATAATTGTTACTGGTATTTGGCATATCAAATACGACACGGGCAGCTTGCCAGGCTCTACCATGTGGGTGGCATACTCTTTTGTCACCTCTGATCTTCAGCATTTATTGATGAACTGCGCAGCCACTTGGCTGCGCCGAGCCGGGCTGTGATCAGCTCTTCTGCTGGGTGGAGTTCTGATGAGAGGGGAGGGGAGTTCGGATGTGGAAAATAGCGGCCCTCATGGAGTGGGGGGTCGTCTGGCTTCTTGTGAGGCTCTGCTGGGGTGGCAGGCCAGGGCTAGAACTACCATCCCTCCCGGGTGCCTCATGAGCGACTGGGCACAGGGAGAGCGGTAGCAGCTCTGCCCCATGTCTATTGTGGGTACCTCCTTTATTTTTAAATTCTGTCTTAGGCATGTAAAAGTCACTTCTTTCCAGCAAGAAAATTCAACTAAATGTTGTTGTTTTCTTTGATCAAGTATAGCCTTTGATTATGCAAACAAAAATTAACAAGGTAAAACTAAAATATGCACAGAATATTCTAGAAAAAATCATAACATTTTTAATGAGTAAAATACAATTTTTCTTTATTCATGCTTAATTCTTTTTTTTTAATAACTGTATTCAAGGATGGAGAGATAATACAGGAGTTAAGGCACCTGTCTGCATATGGGTGACCCCTCTTGGAACCCTAATACCACATGATCCTCTGAGCCCCACCAGGAGTGAATCATGAGGTAGGAACTGGAGTAAGCACTGAGCTTCACACTGGGTGTGGCCCACTCTCACCAACACCCCACTCAAAAACTGGGTTAACTAGATATATGTATATGCATATGCATATATATGTATATATAACAATATTTTATTACACTGTGAGATATACAATTACAAAGATGTTCATGTTTGGGTTTCAGTCATACAGTCTTCCAGCACCCATCCCTCCACCAGTGCCCATTTTCCACCACCAATGTCCCCAATTCCCTCCTCTCTCCCCCTAGCCTGCCTCTATGGCAGGTTCTCTTATCTCTTCTCTCTCTCTTCTCTCTCTCTCTCTTCTCTTCTGTCTCTCTCTCTCTTTTCTCTTTTCTCTCTCTCTTTCATCCTTCTCTTACACATTCTGGATTGCAATACATACATTTAGAGGTTATCATGTGTATCCTTTTGCCTATATTCAATGCTCAGTTCTAGGCTGGTATTAGCATTTCCAATGATTATTAGCACACTTTTCCCTTCTCTGTCTTACCTAACCTCTGACTCCCACACATTTGCAGTACTTTCCACCTAGGGTTAACAATATTTTTGATAGTACAAATTGCCTCCTCTAATAAGAACATTATGACATTCAACCAAATTTAAGTACTGGTGGATATCTGGTTTTAGAACGTTATTATCTTCTGGGGAGAAAATACCTATATTTATGTTTTCTGGAAGTGTTAGGTCATGGATAAAGAGTCTACAGTATTGCCCAACTTTAGAGCATTTGCCTTGCTGTGTGACGCACTGGGTTTGATTCCTGCCAAAAAAAAAAGAAGAAAGCAAGCCTAAATCTAAAGTAGCCAGGCGATGGGGCTACAGTGATAGTACAGCAGGTAGGCATTTGCCTTACATGGAGCCGACCTGGCTTCAATCCCCAGCATCCTTAGGGTCCCCTGAGCACTGCCAGGATTAATTCCTGAGTGCAGAGCCAGAAGTGACCCCTGGACATTTCCAGATGTGACCCAAAAAAAAAACAGAAAGTAAAGTAGCCAGATGATTTTTTAATTAAGAATAAAAATTCAGCAAACTAGTGAATATATTCCTAAGTACAGTAATCTATGTTTATGTTGAGGATTTTATTTCTAAACTATGTCTAGGGTAAGGAACTTTTCTTTAGCTTCTTAGCCTAGACCTGTAATGTACCATGTCAGATAAGAAGTGTTCAGGATGGGATGTTCTTTTTCACATGGACTTATTACAGTTTGGAGTATGGAGCTAACCAATTGGGCTCTCAGAGGTTAGATTGATTCCAGCTCTACATATTAAAACAAATCTTTAAAAATCTACCAGCAAGACATTCCCATTTCACTGTGTTAAACATTTTTAATTTCTATTTTTTGACCCCGTGAGCCAAAGAAATCTTTCACTTTGGCTTAGGATGACTTTTAATGAAAAAAAAGTGTCTGGTCTATAGTCTACTAAAAGACAGGCAAGCATTCAAAATGAACTTCTTTGAAAAGTGAAGAGAATAATAGGGAATGGTCTCTACAGAGGCAGAGTATAAAAATCAGGATATTGTTTTTGTTTAGGGAAAGAGGGAAAACAAGATTCTTTTTCACTCCTCTTGGCCATTGTCTGTAGAGTGTTAAGTGCTATGGTGTATATCAGCAATAATGGTATTGAACATATTTTTGGGAACAAAGCTCATGGTTTCTGCCCAGAGGAGCAGGCCAACTGTGCCTGCTGAATTATTGGAATGTGAACCACTGTGATGTCAACACTTTAAGGCACAAAGTCAAGGGGATTGTTTCCCCTCATAAGCCCTGTGAATAGAAGCATTTATCTACCAGCATGCACAGAATGCAATGGTCAGAGCCCAATTCCACTTGTTCTTTGAACTTTCTGTTTTTTCAGCCATAGGCTGAACTGTTTTAGGACCTGTTTGTCCAAGCCTAGAAGCACTTTTTCTCCCAGAACACTCAGAGCCAGGACTTCTTATTGTCAAAGGAGGGTGAACCCCCCAAACTTCTCTGTATGGAGAAGGGTAGAGAGCAGCAGAGGGGAATGTGATGTGACTGGTGAGTTGAGAGGGTGGCAGGGACCAAGGAGCTCAGAGCAGTGTCCAGGCTGTCTGCTCCTAGCTGGGCCCGTGGACCAGAGTGTGGGCCAATTGCTATGCCTCAGGTCTTGAATCAATAGCATGAGGATAAAAACAGAACAGGCGAGGATAAAATAGAGCTGACCTTTCACCAGGTCATTAATGAGCCAGAGCAGAAGAGTCTGAAAAGTGAATGTCTGGCTCCTCTTATATCCTGAGCAAGAGGGTCAACTGTTTTCATGATAGTTATTTCAAAGTCCTCTTCATGTGTCCCAAAGGCAACATGTAGTACAATGAATAATTGCTGCCAAAAAAAAAACTCGAAAACAACCCAGAATGTCCTGAAATGGGAGTCAAGTCAGAGGTTGGCAAGAAGGTACCATTTCTTTGCTATGGGACTTAGAAAGTCTAGTTCTAGAATGCCACTGCTCAGTGCCAGGCAGGGTCGCTCCACCTGGCAGCAGGCTTCCCACGTGCTGGCCACTGTGTTCAGGGCCCAGCGTACTTAGCTGATTTAAAGCCCCCCAGACGTGAGCATGCCTAGGACAGCTCTTTCCAGAGTGCAAGGAATCCAGTTACACACGTTTGAAGGGTATTTAGAACACACAAATCATGTATTTTGGGACTAGCTCTTTTTTTTCTTCTTCCCCAGACCAGTGAGATAATCATGAGCAATATGGGTAAAAAGGGGGTGACTGGGGCTTTCCGACTTGTATTCTACTGGGGATTAATGTGGGAAGACTGAATTTTTAAAAAATTATGTATTGCACTATATCGAATGAGAATGTAATGTAGAAGCCAACTAAACTCGACTAAATAAAATATTAACACAGAAGGGTCAACTAGTAACAGCAGTTTAGTAAACCCTCAGACAATGACTTAATATCCCCAGGCTGAGATACAACAATCTTCACACATTTTCTTTTACTGAAGTATGTTTTGATCATTCCATGAGAAGGGAAGGTGACAGTGTTGGCGGGATTGGTGTTGGAATATTGAATGCCTGTAACAAATTGCCATGAACATCTTTGTAAACCACAGTGTTTAAGTAAAGTGGGGACGGCGGGGTGGGAATAAACTGATATAGAGGATTTTGGGGTCAGAGTGGACTGACTATACCCATGAGCCCAATGTACTCTCTAGCTTGTTTTTGTAAATAAAGTTTTATTGAAACACCCAGAATAGTATATTAGAGAGATGCATGCAAAGGAGGAAAGGGAAATAGCAAAATGTACAGAATGTCTTATAATTATAGGCAGGATCCTGAGAATCTCAACAGAAAAAGGTGATATATTTGGGCATACACCTAAAAAGGTGGAGGTCAGTATCCCAAGGAGAGGAAAATAAGCAAATATTCACATCTCTTACTGCTTCCCTGTGCTGCTAGTAGAAGCCTACCCACCTTTTGGAATCTGGGGAAAAGAGATAAAATGTGAATAATTATTGTGAAAAATAAAGCTCTGGTGAGGTAATAATTGATATTCTTATTCAAAAGAGAAAAGGGAACATTTCAATCTGGTCCGGTATCACAGAGAGGGTCTCTTCAATACTGAATCTTTTGTTCTACAACTACATTTACGAACAGAAATGTTCCAGTGTCAAAAACAACTGGGAATTCACCTCTGAAAGCAATCTTGATAGAAAAGAAAAGCTCTCTCTGTTCAGTCACCCACTGTAGACTTATCTCTGAATCACAGTAGGTCTTTCCAAAGTTTCAAGATGGTTCTGTGGTTGCACTGGAGATTAGACACATTATCCTAAGCCATTTTTGAATTCTCAAATGAAGACCATTTGGAATATCAGAAATGTTCTCATTTTCTTACTGGTATTAACTTCAAATAACATGATTCTTCCAAAGTCGCTGTTTTACCCATGGCCTGTTCAGTGTTACGCACATGTCTAATTCAGCCCAGACCCTAAACCAGGCCCAGAAACAGCTGTGAGTTGTGTTTCGCAGCTACTTGGTTTCCTCAAGACCGTGCCAGGACTCCCCAGACCACAGTGACAATCCATTTCCATGCTGGTGGTTGAAACTAAGACATTCCTCTCCCTTTCTATTTTGGTTTCTTTTAAGGTAATGAGCTTTATTTTTTTTTTAATTTTAATTTTAAGTGAAAAATGTTTTGACTTTTTGTGTCATGACCGCACCCTCCTGAATTTGGGGATGGGGAATGGGCGGGGAGCTACTCCTGACTTTTGGTTTGGTGTCGCTCCCAGAGGTGCTTTGGGATGGACCTGCGTCTCCTGTATGCACTCTCTGCAGCTCAGGTATTTACTTTAAAGGCAGAATTCTTCTACCGTGTTTATTATAGTTAAGGAACTACATAGTTAATGGGGTCATTCTTGGGGACGCCTCTGTTGAAAGCAGCTTGCCTTGCAGGTCTGTAACCCGGAAAGTTACTTGTCTTTTTCCGCCCAGTAACTATGGACAATTCCTAGGTGATGTTTCAGGCTTTGTTTCTTTCATCTTTAAAGCAGCCAACTTAGGACCACAGAGATAGTATTTGCTTTACAAGTGACCATCCAGGGTTCAATCCCTGACACCTCTTATGGTTCCTGTGATCCCTGAGTGCTAGGAATAATCCCTGAAAACTGCCTAGTGTGGCCCCCAAAAAACTGCAACAACAAAATAACCTTTACTTGTATATTATTCACACCAGCTGAGGTTGGGAGGAAGTTCCATCAGGATTCCAGAGGAGCAGAGCATTGGATTTTTGGGGCACTTCTGCACTTTGCCTCTGGAATGGATCCTAGCTTTTATAAACATTAAGAAAATTGATACCTTGGGAAAACACTTTGCATCTCTTTGGCACTCTCTCTTTACGATTCACTGAATGAGACATCTGGTGATAAACCTGTGACAATCTCTACTTCGCTATGGGATTGTTTACTTTTTTATTTATATTTATTTATTTTTAAGATAGCTGGCTTAGCAAAGACCATTTAAGCAATTTATTATTGTTATTATTATTATTATTATTTATTTTTTGGGTCACACCTGACAATGCTCAGGGGTTACTCCCGGCTCTGCACTCAGGAATTACTCCTGGCGGTGCACAGGGGACCATAAGGGATGCCGGGGGGTCAAACCCGATTAGCTGAATGCAAGGCAAATGCCCTACCCGCTGGACTATTGTTCTGCCCCCTGGGATTGTTTATTAAATCAGAGCTGCACATAAATATGAATTAGGTCATTTGAGCCATAGCTTTTGAGGAGTTTGGCATTCAGTGGGAAGGGAAATAAAAGAACATTTTAGAGAAAAAACAGTTCTAAGAATTTTATTTATGTGGAGAGGGGAGTTGGACCATGCCAGGTGATGTTCAGAGCTTACTCCTGGCTCCATGCTCAGGAATCACTCCTGGCAGGGCTCACTGGGCTGTATGGGGTAACAGCGATTGAATGTGGGTCAGCCATGTGCAAGGCAAGAGCTTTATCCACTGTACTTTCTCTCTGCACCCAAAACTGTTCTAATAATTAACTGTGAAGATATTCATGATGACTACTAAAGTAGTGGTTAAGCAACTTATCGGATAGGACCTGGGAGGTAACACAGAGGGCACGGGGCTTGTTTTGCATATGCGAGGCCCCAGTTCAGTCTATGGCACCTCATGGTTCCCCTCCCCATACTTAGTGTGCCCTGCCCACCAAAATAAAGACTAGTTTTCAGTGGATTGAATTATTCTGGGGAGCTCTGACTTCCTGAGGTATTTTCAGTGGCCAGAGATTTTACCAACCCTGAGGGCTGCTATTTGTAAGAACATGGTCAAATCTGGGTTGGAAGGAGAACAACGTGCTAAGCTGGGGACATAGTCAAATCTGATTGGAAAAAGAAGAATACAATCTAGCACACCCAGGAAAAAAATGACAGGATTGGCTGAGGCAGGTGGGACTGCGTCTGTAAGTGGGGACATCTGGGGACTCCAGGAGGAAGTTACTCATGGCAGTGGACTATGCTGACTGGCTCTCTGGGGAAGGAATGAAATGATTAGTCTGGGGAAGACACAGTTCGATTTGGCTGAGAGGAGGTTATTGGAAACCTTAAGCAAGAGTGGATAGGGTGGACGCCAGGCCTGAGAAGGCAAATGGAGTTCCAGAGGAGAAATAGGAAGCACCGGACGTGCACCTCTTTGCCAAGGAAACCAAGGTGCGCAGGTCAAGGGAGAGTGTGAGGAGCCTAGTGGTGTAGGTGTTGGAAATGGGGGCACCTGTGCTTGCCTGAAGCTGGACAGCGAGCCCCTGTGTGCATTGCCATTGGCCTCCTGGAAGGTAAGAGTCTCTCTTCTTTGGATGTGCATGTCTGGTGGCCCATGGGGACCCGTAAATTTCTGAACCATTTTCTTTCTTTCTTTCTTTCTTTCTTTCTTTTTCTTTCTTTTTTTTTTTTTTTTTTTTTTTTTGCTTTTTTGGGTCACACCCGGCGATGCTCAGGGGGCTACTCCTGGCTCTGCACTCAGGAATTACTCCTGGCAGTGCTCAGGGGACCATATGGGATGCCGGGATCGAACCCGCACCGGCATGGGCCGGCTGTGTGCAAGGCAAACGCCCCTACCTGCTGGGCTAACGCCTCCAGCCCTGAACCATTTTCTTAGCAACTTCAAGATGGTACTGCTTACCATCTTGAAGGTGGGAGGGAATGCAGGAGTATTTGCTGGTCATCCAGTTGTGGTCTTGGTCCACTCATGGCGTGCAGGAGATAGATGACCTTTCCTGCTTGACAGTGCCCCTTAGGATACAAGAGCATTTCCAGACCCATGCGCCAACATCCATGGAATTGGCTTGTCCTTCAGGTCACATCCCGGATGGGCCGAGCTGAGCTGCAAGACTTCTGCCATTTTGCTGACCATGCAGACCCTGAGCCTGCTGTCCACATGCAACCTTCTTTCTTGCAAAGTGTCTTCTCACGGTCTCCTTGGCTCCTCGCCTGCAGTGCCACTGTGCCCTCAGGTGCACCAGGGATGATGCTACAGCAGTTCCAGTCACATTTTTTCTCTCTAGGGAACAGTGTAACACCGTTATTGTCATGTACCCATCACTTCTTGCAGCTGAAAATTGAACATAAATCCCCCACCCCAACCCCATGTGTGGAGATGCAGAGAAATATAGGAGATACCTGGAAATATATCTTTGCTGAAGCTTCAGAGATACATGACAGGAGCAGTGCTCTTGAAGTGGAGGGGAGAATTGTGCACTTATATACTGGATATATATGTGTGTGTGTGTGTGTGTGTGTGTATGTATATATATGTATATCCGTATATATGCATATATATAGGTATGGAAATGGGACACACTCCCAGCTTATTTAAGACTGACTTCTGGCTCTGTGCTCGGAGGAGTGGTCCTGGTGGTGCTCAGGGCACCATGCAGTACTACGGATCGAACCTGGCTCAGCCACATGCAAGGGAAATGCCTCACCCCTATATTCTCTCTCCATCGGAAGAGAATGGTGACTTAGAACAAAATAATTAGCCTCATAGTTTATAGTACAGAGGGTGTGGTCATGTAGTGAGGTGGTGTTATTTGGTTGATATTAAACATAACATTAACATCACATTACAAAATGTGCATCTGCCTTGTTTTGTCTTGAGCAAATCTCAAATGTATTTATCCCAAATCTATCTCTTCTATTGGGGCAAAACTGTTCAGACAAAGGACTGACAGGCATCTGTCCGCCAAGCATTTATCTGGCACCTTCTGTGAATCAGGTGTCAGCAGAACTGGTGAATGGGCATTGTGGGTCTGTGTGTCCAGCAGGGATGTAGCCGAGTGAACACTATGTTGGGGGCTGGTGTGTGCCAAGGCGGGGGCACCCTGCATAGCCTGAGTGTTTGGGAAGCACAAGCCACTGATAGGACAAGATAGTTGTTACTCAAAGCTCCGCACCTGGAGATATGTGAGTGGGTAGAAACCAAGAAAAGGGGTGAATCTTCATAGAGAGAAAGGCTGGTTCAGTCTGGGCCCAGCCAGTCAGGAGATGGAACCGCTTTCACCCCAGACACCAGAGATCTAGTGCCCATTAGGTGCCAGACTCCATCTGAGGCTTGGGGAGTGGCAGAGAGCTGATGTGACTCATCCGGTGTCCTGCGCTGGTGGAAAGTCACAGTGACATGGAATCAGGTGGCCACTTCTGGCACTGAAGCAGGGACGCAGTGCAGGCCCCAGGAGGGTGGAAGGGGAATGATCAATCAGTTGTTTGGGCTTGTTTGACCTTCTGCCA
This sequence comes from Cryptotis parvus, assembly GCA_021461705.1. Classification (NCBI taxonomy): domain Eukaryota; kingdom Metazoa; phylum Chordata; class Mammalia; order Eulipotyphla; family Soricidae; genus Cryptotis; species Cryptotis parvus. The sequence continues at coordinate 134,252 of JAJIBD010004440.1, read as the reverse complement.
AGGTGACCTGGCTTTGGGATGACATCTCCTGGTCATCTAGGGGAGATCACCTGGGGAGTGTTGGAAACCAGATACCTGTAGTATCTGTAGCTCAGTTTGACTGCTCTGAGGGGTTGTATGGTTGGTTTATTTTGCTTTAGTTTTGTTGCCACAGCTGGCAGTGCTCAGGGCTTACTCCTGGCAGGCTCGAGGGGTCTATATGGACTATCAGGGATTGAACCCAATTGATGCATGCAAAAAGAATGCCCACTGTACCATATCAGCCCAGCCTCAAATTCTGTGTGTGTGTGTGTGTGTGTGTGTGTTGACTGGGATCATGCGGTTTACAATGCTATTCACAATGGCTTCTTATGCATATAATTTCAACACCACACTCATCACCACTCTTCTTCCTCCCAAGGACCCCAAGACTCCTCCCCATCAACTCAGTTGTGTGCACTGATTCTCCCATTATGCTGCTGTTGGCCCTTTGTTGCTCCCTTGTTGTGTATTATAAGTCCTGAACATGAGAGAAATGGTCCATTAAGGTTTTATTTGGGGGGCTTAGTTCAGAATTCAGGTCTGCAGTGCTAGCTCCATGGACTGAGCATGTGTATGTGGGAGGCCTGGGTTCCTTCCCAGACTCTGAGCACTGCAGGGAGTGATCCCTCGCCCCATATTGAGGTAACCACTGAGCAATACCAGGAAATGGCCCCAAAACTAACCACACAGACATCAGTATTGAACCTGATGCTACCAAGTGTCCTGATTTGCTTGACAGCAGGTCCTGACTGAGAAACCTGGGATAAATCAGATCGATGTGCGGGGAGGGACATGCATTCTGTATAGGGATAAGGAAAACAGTTTCCGTGATGGAGCAAAACAGTTTGCCAACATAAAGGTTGCAAGACATACGCCACAAAGACGTTCGACTTCCATTATGTTTTGCTTGAATGGGTGTCATAAGCTCAGGTCATGGACTAAAGTATGTGTATTCAACTCGGTTAGTTACTGGATGTCAGGATTAGGGAGTGTCCCGGAACAACCTGTTGCCATGTGTTCTGTGAGCCAGACTGCTTCTGAAGCCGCGAGCACATCTGGTACCCTCCTCCCCACCCCCAAATCAAGCACTTTAGAGGATGACAAGCAAAATCTGGGTGTGGAGAAGCTGGAAAGCCCTCAGCCTGCTTCTCACACAGAGAAGAGTAGATTATATTTATTGTCATTTATTCCTAAAAATGCTATTTTAATGAAACATGATTAGTCTAAAGCTAGGATCAATGAGATTGGGTTACATTTATTCACTTACTTATTTTACTTTATTTAAGCACTGTGGCGTACAAAGTTGTTCATAATGCAGTTGTTACAAGCACTCAATATTGCAACACTTAATCCTACCACCAGAGTAACCCTTTTCCTCCATCATCGTCCCTTTCTCCTAATGACCTTCCATGCCTGCTCCTCTAGCAGGCACACAATAATTTATTTTATATTGCTTGTTGCAACTAAATGGCTAATGGTGTTATTTTTAAAAAATACTACAGTGAAAGAAAAAATTTGAAAATCGTTATATCTCACCATGGGGTCATTAAGTCCTTGGCTGAGAATTTACTGGGCTGTTTGTTGCTAGTTGAGGCTTCTGTATTATGTTTCGTTTTTTTAATTGAGCTTTGTTGGCTTCTGTGCTATTTTTCCATCTAATTCGGTGTGCTCCTTCTGGGAGGTCAGTGTTGTGGAATTTGGAAGTGTCGTGCCAATTTAATCATTTTGGGTGTTTTGGGGCCACAGCTGACAGTGCTCAGGGGTCACTTGTGGGAGAACAAGAGGGACCATATTGGGTGCCAGGGATGGAATCTGGATTAGCCAGGTTATAGACAGGCACCTTCCCGTGTCCTTTTTTTGCAGAGAAATAGTTTCCCTGGGCTGTTTTTAACAGATATAGTGCAAATGTGTATAACAGACATTTCTTGGGGGAAAACATGAACCATCAGGGGCTGGGAGAGACAGCTCAAAGGACTGGAGCATGTACTTTGCAGGCGAGAGAGGTCCCTGTCCAATCCTTGTCACTGCGGAGTCCCCAAGTACCTCTGTGTGTCCACTCCCCCAACCCCCAGGATGACCATTGGCATAGGGACCAGGGATGTGGTGACCGCTCAATGTGGACCCTCTGTGTTTCTGTTCTCCTCTCTCTCTCTCTCTCTCTCTCTCTCCTCGCTGTCTCTCTCTCTCTCTCTCCCTTCCGCACCTCAGGAAGGAAGCTAGACTGACTCAGAGTTATGTCTGCTCACTCATGCTTCTTTACTGGGGGAGAGGAGGGTTTTTAAACTGTGACTCCAGAACCCCTTCACTGTAGTTCTAGGTGAACCGGTCTGTGTTTCAGGGCTCAGCCTGAGGATGACCTGGGACACCTCGATGGCATTGTGGAACCTCCAGGGTCACACCTGGTGGTGCTCAAGGGACCATGCAAAAGTCAGGGAGCAAACTGGGGTTGGTCACATGTGCCCTAATTACTGCATTATCTCTCAGGCCCCTCACGTGTCCTAAGTTCTATAGAAAAGAAATCATAAATGAGAATAACTTCATTGCTTGGTTAACAGCCACTCCATATTAAGCCCTTATCACTTACTTTTGGAATCAAAGGTATAAATCTGGTTTCCTTTTTTGATTTACCTGCTACCAAGGTGTACTTTTTTCATTAAGTGGTAAAGTGGTTGTGCTCTAGAATATAAATCACACATGTTGAAACAAGAATGGATATTATCCGAAGGCCACACGAGTAATTGTGCGAGGGTTGGTCATATGGAAAACGAAGTTCATGTTTCTTTGGTAGAGCACAGAAGCCTCTGGCAAAGGGACTACTGTTTTTCTGCTAGAGCAGAAGTCAGATCGCTGGTCGGGTAGGGTCAGCTCTCCTGGGATGGAACATCTTGCAGCAGACTCACTTGACAGTTTCCTAAATGAAGTGGTTGCTACTAGCCAGGAAAACCGATGGAGACAGACAGGAGCAGAATGGACAGGAGAGAAACGGTTTCCACTGGCAAAATAGGGCTTCTATTCTGGGGCTGGTCAAGCAGTCAGATAAATCCCGAGCATACATATGCAGGAAGAAAGGATGACATTACTCAGAAGGAAAGAGCCTGGTTTGAAGACGCAGGTCTTGAGCACAGGTACTGGCTTGGCAGTTTGGTTAAAGGTGAGGGAGTTTCTCTTGAAACTGCAAGCCATTCATTGCCCTGAGTTCAGAATCATCAGTCACCTGTGTGACCTGGGTTTGTGATGACATCTCCTGGAGAGCTGGGGAGATGTAGCTTTTGAGTATTTGAAGCCAGATACCTGCAGTGTCCAGAGCTCAGCACCCTGATTATGGGATATCGAGTCATAGGACTAGGTTTGGGGATCCTTGCTTTGGTTTCATACCTGGAGGTGCTCAGGGCTTACTCCTGATTCTGTGCTAAGGGATCATTCCTGACAGTGTTCAGAGGAGTATATGGGGTGCCAGGTACCCCATATACCTAACCTGGGTTGGCTGCCGACAAGCCATGCGCCCTACCACTGTATTGTCTCTCTGGTCCCTGAGGACACTTGTTTTAATCTCTTCACATGTGGCTTAGGAAAAAAGCATTTAGAATATATCCATCATATTTGTAGTCCATGCTTAACATGTGTGAGACCCAATGCTCCTCAAAGGACAGACATATAATTCAAGAGTAGTTTTGCAAAGAGAATAAAAATCCTGTACAGAGAAGTATGGTTTCTTTTATCATGCAAATACAGAATTGGACTCCAAGCAAGAAATGAAAGAAGAGGCGGGGGAGGGGGGGAATATGCTGTGAGCTGAATATGAGTCAGCAACTCCCGCCATTGTTTTAAAATGTTAACAACTTGCCAGCTGTAGTTTTTATTCAGTCTTGTTTGTGAGTAACTACTGTGCTTTCAGAGCTATAAGATTCCACTGAAGAGTGTTAAAAAAGTAATGCAAGGGTGCCAGAGGTTAAGGCCACTTGCCTTGCATGTGGCTCACCCTGGTTTGAATCCTGGCACCATATATTGTCCCCCAAGTACCACCAGAATCCACTCCTGAGCACAAAGTCAGGTGTAGTCTCTGAGCACTGTCAGGTGTGACGCCCCCAAATTTGTTTAGAAAGTGATGCAAGTGATAACAAAGAGAAAGAAGAGTATATGTGAGTACAGTCTTAAGAAATTTGGTTGACTGGAGAGATAGTACAAGGGTTAAAACACTTTCCTGTTCTCTGGATTGAATCCCAGCACCACCAGGTATGGCCCCAAAGCAAATTAGCTTGGCTGAAACTGGAAAATTAAAAATTAAAATAAGTTGAAAATGCCTTATATTGATGTGTTTCAGCATAGAAAGGATATATATCTGTGTATAGGTGTGGCTATGCATGCAGATACATATATATGTGTATATATATAAATTTAATGAGACAGTGATTTCCTTTTAATATTGAGATAACCAGATAAAGAAGTCAGTAAAAGCGAAAGGTTTTTTGTGACTATCAGGATGTTAAATTTTCAAAGAAACAAAGAGGAGAGAGAAATGACTATCGTAGAAGACTAGGCTTTGACAAGATGGTATACTCCCCAGAGCTTTGTACAGATTCAGTGCGGTCCCTATAAGGATACCCATGACATTCTTTAAAGAAATTGACCAAACACTCCTGAAATTGTATGGAATAATAAACCCCCACGGATAGCTAAAACAATCCTTGGGAAAAAGAAGATGGGAGGCATCACCTTTCCCAACCTCAAACGGTACTACAAAGCAGCAGTATTTAAAACAGTGTGGTATTGGAACAAAAACAGACATGTGGACCTATGGAATAGAGTTGAGTATCCTGACACCCACCCTCAAAGACATGATCAGTTAATCTTTGATAAAGGTGCAAAGAGTCCAAACTGGAGTAAGGGAAAGCCTCTTCAACAAGTGGTGCTGGGAAAACTGGAACAGCTACATGTAAAAAAATGAATTTGGACCTGTGTCTAACACCTTGCACAAAAATCAGATCAAAATGGATTAAAGATCTCAATATCAATAAAAAGATCTCAATATTAGACCTGAATCCATAAAGTCCATTGAAGAAAATATAGGAAAAACCCTCCACGACATTGAAGCTAAAGACATCTTCAAAGGTGAAACACCATTAACAAAGCAACTAGAAGAAAAGATAAACATATGGGACTACATGAAACTAAAGAGCTTCTGCACCTCGAAAGAAACAGTGACCAAGATACAAAGAAAATCCACAGAATGGGAAAGAATATTCACCCAATACCCATCTGATGAGGGGTAATATCCAGGATATATAAGGCACTGGTACAGCTATATAAGAAGAAAACAGCCAACCCCATTAAAAAAATGGGGAGAAGGGATGAACAGAAACTTTGACAAGGAAGAAATTCGAATGGCCAAAAGGTATATGAAAAAATGCTCATCATCACTAATCATCAGAGAGATGCAAATCAAAACAACAATGAGATATCACCTCACACCACAGAGACTGGCCCATATCCAAAAGGGTAAAAGCAACAAGTGCTGGCTTGGATGCGGGGAAAAGAGGACTCTCATACATTGTTGGTGGGAATGTCGACTTGTACAACCTTTCTGGAAAACAATGTGGACATTCCTCCAAAGACTAGAAATTGAGCTCCCTTTTGACCCAGCCATACCACTCCTGGGAATATACCCTGGGAAGCCAAAAACACACAGCGGAAACACAATCCACACTTTTATTTTCATAGCAGCATTATTCACAATAGCCAGAACCTGGAAACAACCAGTATGCCCGAGAACTGATGACTGGATAAAGAAACTGTGGTACATCTACACAATGGAATACTATGCAGCTGTTAGGAAAAATGAAGTTATGAAATTTGCCTATAAATGGATGGACATGGAAAGGATCATGTTGAGTGAAATTAGTCAGAAGGAAAGAGAGAGATATAGAATGACCACATTTATTTGCATGATATAAATATATCAGGTGGTCTTACCAAAAGTAGAAATTACTGCAAAGGTGAGGGAGTCAGAGGTTAGGTAAGACAGAGAAGGGAACATGTGTGAATAAAGGTCAAAAGGGCTAATACCAACCTAGAACTGAGCATTAAATACAGGCAAAAAAATGCACATGATGGTTTCTAAGTGTATGTAGTGCAACCCACAATGTGTAAGGGAAGGAAAAGAGAGAGAGAGGGAGAGAGAAAAGAGATAAAGAACCTGCCATTTAGGCAGGCTATGGGAGGGGGGAGGGAATTGGGGACATTGGTGGCAGGAAATGGGCACTGGTGGAGGGTGGGGGTGCTGGAACACTATGTGACGGAAACCTCCAAACATGAGCAACGTTGTAATTGTATATCTCACTGTGGTATAATAAAATATTAAAAAAAGAAGAAGACTAGACTTTGATAACAAATGGCTGTTTTGGCTTAAGATTTGAGATTTTTCCTTGCTTGGAAAATGTTTAGCGGATGAGTTGAATTGTCTGCTAGCTTTGTGAGTGTGATTTAAGGTTGCTGAAAACTCTTGGGAAAAAAAAACTGTGACACTTAAAACAATTTCAGTGATACATTTTCTTTAAAGTAAACAAAAGTGGAGTAGTTTAACATTACCACATGGAGGGGAGTCCTATAGATGTGCCTTAGGAAAACATTCACAGCTAGATTATTAATTGACTCACCATTTCTCCTTATTGCATCTTTTTTTGGAGATGTTCTCTTTCCTCAAACCATTCATTCATCTTGTCTTGGGATTATTTATTTAATGGGGGACATGGTGCCCTGGGGACATTGCAGAACACAGGGCTGATAGACTGATTTCTTTCTTATTAGTAAGCTGAAGTGGTCTGACTTTGAACTTCTTCCTAAGGGAGAAGAACCAGTTAAATGAGGTTTACTCAATCATGGAAATAGAATTAAAAATAAAGAGATTATATTGTGTTGTTACCTCCTTCCCCCCCAAATCTTGTTTTTATTTATTTATTTTTGCTTCTTTGCTTTGGTACAACCATTTACTATTTTTACCGAGAGGAACTTTAAACAGATCAGAGGTTTCAGAGGTTTCTGCTTTTCCTTTTTGTTCTTTTGATCTCAGCCTGGAACAGAGGTGATGGCAGGTTTTTCTTTCTCTTTCTCTGTCTCTGTCTATCTCTCTCTCCCTTTCTCTTTGGTAGGGTTGGGGGTGGCTTTCCAGAGAAGCCTCTGTTTGAGAGGAATTGAGACACCTATCTGAGACCCACCTTCCTCTTAGGAAGAGGAAACCTCCTTAGGAATAAAACAGCTACGCTCTCTACATCAACCACTAAGGCCACAGAAAGCCTTCTGAAGAGCTTAGGGGTCATTGATGGTAGAGCTGGGGGGACCATATGCCCAGGATTGAACCTAAGATAGATTCAAATGAATCCAGGTTAGATTCAAAACAAATTCCCTTACCCATGTACTGTCTCTCTGCCTCCACTAGACAAAATAGTTTCTAAGACTCTGTGTTTGCTTGTGGGAACTCAGGCCTCTTTTCAAGTTACTTTTTTCTAGCCAGCCTAATTTTCTCTTTGATTTTGGGTCTCACCTGGCAAGTTGCTTCTTGCTTTTTGCTGAGGTCAGGTGTCCACTCCTGGTGGTGCCTGGGGGGACTTGAGACGCTGGGGATCGAACTTGAGCCCTCAAGCTTGTAAAGTATATGCTCCAGCCTTTGCACCGTCTCCCTGGACCCATTTTGTTTTTTCCATTTAATGGTTTGTATGGTGGTGATGATGGTCCTGGATTTACCTTTCATCTTTGGTTATTTAATTAATAATCAATTAATTAACTAATCAATCAATGTATTGATTTTTGGGTCATACCAGGCAATGCTCAGGGGATCCTCCTGGCTCTGTACTCAGGAATTACTCCTGGCTGTGCTTAGTAGACCATATGGGATGCCGGGATTGAACTCAGGTCGACCGTGTGCCAGGCTTTTAGTAGCCAAAATCTCATCGTTGCAAAGCTATTAACTGTCCTGTGTGGTTAATATAGAGAAGACGAAATGTTCTTGAGAGAAGAAAAACTTAATATAGTATGTTGTTTTCAGATAAAGCTCTGTAGATTTTAAGGAGAAAGAAGAAAATAACAATAACTTAAAAAAAACCTGGTGATTTTTCACGGACTGGCAGAATTTGATGTTCCTCCTAGAAATTTCTGGTGTCATTTTTGCCTTCACAAAATTTTTACCACATTGTGGGTGTTTTTTGTCTCCTTTAATAAACAGACTATTCTAGGGTACAACGCTCAGGAGCAGAGAGGTACAGATTAATCTGAGTAAGGCTTGGAGGTGTCTGAACTTCATCCAGAGGATAAAGACTTGGAAAACATTGCATGAGGATTGTTAGGAATTAACTTGCAGATAAGACAGGAAATCTTGGGGGCGGAGGAATAGTACAGCAGGTAGGGGCGTTTCCTTTTGCATGCGACCAACCTAGGTTTAATCTCTGGCTGTAGTGATTCCTGAGTCAAGTTTCAGGAGTGACTCCTGAGCATCACCGGTGTGACCCAAAAAAACAAAAACAAAATACAGGAAAATTCTGGGTCCCCCAGACATAGTACAGGGGTTAAAATACACGGTTTTATCCCCAGTACTGCATATGGTCCCCTGAGCACTGCTAGTTATGGTCCCCAAGTGCTCTCACAGACAGGAGTGAGCAATGAGCACTGCTGGGTATGGCCCAAACACCCCTCTCCAAAATGAGAGACACACACACACAAAGAGAGAGAGAGAGAGAGAGAGAGAGAGAGAGAGAGAGAGAGAGAGAGAGAGAGAGAGAGAGAGAGAAAACAGTGGTGAGAGGAATACAAAGCATGGAAAACATGAAGGCATGAAAACCTGGTTTCCTTTTTTTTTGGGGGGGTCATACCCGGCAACGCTCAGGGGTTTCTCCTGGCTCTGCACTCAGGAATTACTTCTGGCTGCGCGGGGACCATATGGGATGCGAGGGATAGAACCCAGGCCGGCATGGGCCAGCCGCATGCAAGGCAAACGCCCTACCCGCTGGACTATTGCTCCGACCCCAAAAACCTGGTTTCCTGAGTAGGAAAGTGATACAAGTTCCAAGTCTGCTAGAGTTTTTATTTCATTTCAAGCTGGTGGTGAAAACTCCACTACATTTTCCGAAAGCCAAGTTTGTTTTCCTGGCCTAGGGTTTGTATGAGATTGACCAGCATTTCTATTTCCCTCATTATTTCCCAACTTCATTGGTTGTTGCTGAGTTGGTTCTGTAATCTTGAGGGAATTTTTGGGGTTTGTTTTTGCTTTGGTCACACCTGGCGATGCTCAGGGGTTACTCCTGGCTCTGTACTTAGGGATCACTCCTGGGAAGCTGGGGATCAAATTTGTGCCAGCTGCAAGCAAGACAAGTGCTTCACCTACACTCCTGTTACCCCAGTCCCTCTTGTATTCTTTTAATGTCTTCTCTAATGGAAAAAGAAAGGGAAATAGAAAAAGGAAGATACCCTATTATTTGTGATCTGGTTCTTACATTCTCGTCGAGCTGTTTCCCTATAAGGTCTAGGCTTATGGGTTTAAGGATCTTTGGTAGTGAAAAAGAAAAGTAGAATTTTATCTGGTAGGAAAATAACGGAGTGTTCACAGAGCTCCGCCATCAAAGAGATGCCCCAGGAGGGGCCAGATCGGGATGGGGTTGGGGATTTGTCACACACCCTGGTGGGTAAACCTGCGGGCACTGACTTCCCTCCCTGTCATTGGACACCACAGTCATTGCAGCAACCCTGCATGTGCTGGTGGACGCTGCCCAGTGTTTTTCAAGGAGCAGACTGTGGACTCAGACCACACATGCATGCAGGTGTGACTATAGAGATTTTGCAGTGAAGCACAATTTATTTTCACTTACAATCACAATGGGCTATATAGGCCTTTTCTCCAAATGTAGGACAGTCTTTCTCTCTTGTTCTCTCTCTCTCTCTCTCTTTTCTCTCTCTCTCTCTCTCAAGCTGAGAGGTGCTTGCATGCTATTCCAGACCTAGTGTTGGGGTCTCTCCTGCAGTATCCAGAAGACCAGGCCATACTGGGGATTGAACCTTGGCCTCTTGAGTGCAAAGCTTGTGCTCCAACCTGTCAGGCTCTCTCCAGTCGGGGCCGTCCCTGGCTATGCTCAGGGTCCACTCTTAGCTCCGTGCTCAGAGCTCACTATCAGGGCTCGGGGAATCATATGCAGTGCTGGGGATTGAATCGGGTCCTGACATATGCAAGGCCAGTACCATTAACCCTCTACTATGTTTGTGCCCCAAGAAGCCTTTCCTCACTGTTGTTTTTGCTCTGTGGCATTGAAGATGGCTCTGTAGGTCATATCCATGTTACACAGGCAGCTAGGAAGCTGGCAAAAAGTCAGAGAGGGCAGAGAAGGGAGAGAGAGAGAGAGAAAAGGAGCCAGAGAAGTGTTCAGAGACTTCCTGAGACTCTATCAGACATGCGAGTCACGTTAGGAGGGAGGGGGCGTGAATGAGGCGCTTCTCTGGAGAACAGCCGTCTCCGGGCGAGGAACTGGAAGCATTTCACCCAGTAATATGTAGTTCATCATCCTAGAAATTAACATTGATAACCCTTTGTGTCTTAGAAAAAAAAGATTGCAGCCCTCTGCATTTCAGTGTTCCTCACATCGGAGCCTCTTCACAGCCAGAAAAGTCAGCATTCAGACTCAGCTCCCTTCTCTCTCCCACTCAGGCCCTCCTAAACTTCGCCAGCCGTCTGTGACAGTTTTCTGGGGAGGCTCCATGCTCTTTTTTTTTTTTTTTTTTGCTTTTTGGGTCACACCCGGCAGTGCTCAGGGGTTTCTCCTAGCTCTGCACTCAGGAATTACTCCTGGCGGTGCTCAGGGGACCATATGGGATGCCGGGGATCGAACCCGGGGCGGCATGGGCCGGCCGCGTGCAAGTCAAACACCCTACCCGCTGGGCTATCGCTCCGGCCCCAAGGCTCCATGCTCTTTGCAGCAGGCCTTCCCCTCCCTGCCATCAGGAGCTGAGCACATTTACTTACACCTGGTCTCGGCTGGACTCTCGACTGCTTTGACTGATAAAATATGGACGGTCTCTGCTGCTTGATTTCTGGCAGGCAGCTACCCTGAGAACCCTGTTGTGTGAGAGGCACCATCCTTGAGAAGAAGGCCTCAGGGCTGCCTCATAGTTAGAGCCCAGAGGGAGCCAGATGTGGGAGTGCCCTGGACAAAAGGTTCTCCCCACCCCCCAATACCTCATGTCCCCAAATCAATCAGCCGAGTTTTTTCTCTATCCCCTGGACTTGTTTGTGAGCCAGATAAAACGGTTGTTTAAAGTTACTTAGTTTTTGAAAACTAAATCATAGCTTTAACAGCCTCTAAGAGTTGGTGTTTATAGACTAAAAATTGGTAGCTTATAACAGCTATAAATAACTGGAGTGCATCCCAGTGTTAGAGAGATAGTACAGCAGGTAGGGCGCTGGCCTTGTGAGCAGCTGGCCCAGGGTTCCATTCCCAGCACCACATATGGTTTCCCAAATCTGCCAGGAATGATTTCTGAGTGCAGAGCCACATCCAGTTTTGAGCATTGCTAGGTGTGACCCCCAAACAAAACAGCAATAAAATTGGAATTCTATCACTCTGAATTGATTGACATGAGACATTATCCATGGTTGGGAAGAAACTCTTTATTTTTTTTTTATCTTCATTTGACCCTTTTTTGCCTAAATGAGTAATTTATTCATAATTACCAAGTAATAAGATACACTTGTCACCTGTTGTCTCTTTTGCTCAGGTATGTTGGTTCAGAATTTTGAAGCCTCTGTTTTCATGTTATCATTGACTTCATCTCACTCTGGGGGTTCTGGGGCAGAGTGACCTTGTGAGCAATCAAGTTCATTTCCACCTTTACTCCTTGTTGGCCTTTCCCTCTGTGATTCTTGGTTGTCATAAACTCTCATGTAAACTCAAAATATTTTTTAATATCCCGCAAATGAATGCAGTCATTCTATATCTGTCCTTTTCCCTCTGGCTAATTCACTCATCATGATCCTCTCCATGTCCATCCACTTATAGGCAAATTTCATAACTTCATTTTTCCTAACAGCAGCTGCATAGTATTCCATTGTGTAGATGTACCACAATTTCTTTATCCACTCTTCTGTTCTCAGGCACTCAGGTTGTTTCCAGATTCTAGTTATTGTGACTAGTACTTCTATGAACATAGAAGTGCAGATGGTCTTTCTGCTGTGTTTTTGGCCTCCCAGGAGTGGTGTTGCTGGGTCAAATGAGAGATCAATTTCTAGTTTTTTGGAAGAATGTCCATTAAAAAAAGTATGATACTAATATCCAAGGCCAGGTAAAACATGGATCAGGAGGACTTGTCAGTGGGTGTAATCTACTGCAAGTATGTGGGAGTCAGATGTTAGGTAAGACAGAGAAGGGAACAATGGGCTAATAATTGTTGGAAATGATAATACCAGCCTAGAACTGAGCACTGAATGTAGGCAAAGGGATATACATAATAACCTCTAAATGTATGTATTGCAAACCACGAAAGAAGGAAAGAAAGAGAGAGAGAGAGAGAGAGAGAGAGAGAGAGAGAGAGAGAGAGAGAGAGCGCAGTTCTAGGTTTTCCTCTTGGGAAACAGTGGTGGGATCGCTGGCAGTCTGTATCTGCTGTTCTGAAGTTTGCTTTAGTCACAGCATTGCCAGGAAGCATCAGCACAGTCAGGCCTCACTTCCCGTGATATACAGGTTCCTGGAAACAGCAACCTGACTATCCGACACCAGCATGTACGCTAGTGGCTCAAAACTGGTTGTGGCTTTATTAACACCAATTGGAGCACTGATGTCGATGTGTTAAACAATGGCCGGGACTTCTTTTCCCTGTTCATGGTATACTGTTGTTTGAGGGTAGGCTATCCTGGATCAGAAATGAGAAAACTTGGAATTGAATCAGAATGCCACTTCCTCTAAGGAAGAGGTTTAACAGAGCCAGATAGGGAATTCCTCCCCCTTTTTTTTTTTTTGGGTGGGAGAGTCTCCTAAGCAGTGCACTGCTGTGCCAGTGGAAGTCACCAGCAGTTTCTCCAGGGTTTCTCCCTGCAGTGCTTAGGGACCAGGTGGTGCTTTTGGTCTGGGGTCAGCTGCACATCAGTCTTGCTTTAACCTTGGTACCATGTGGCGCATTGGTCTGGGGTGAGCTGCACATCAGACTTGCTTTAACTTTGACACTAGCCCGCCAGCCCACCCCTTTGCTTCCTTGCGGTGAGGAGATGAAGGTTTCTAAGTTCCACGTTGGGTCTTTACCTCCTCTTTGTTTCTTTTCCACCGTGGTTGTGTGCTTCCTGCAGTTTTGTTTCTGCAATGAGGGTCGCCTCCAGGCCTCACACCCGAGCCTGGCCTGCCCCTCTGAATCCCACCCCAGACCTCATGCATCTTTTAAAGAGGATTTGCATTTATATCAAATGCAAATAACGAACTCCTGAATTATTGCTTGTTGGGTATTTGTCCAGGGACACACTCTGCCTTCACATAGCACCAAGAAAAACGAAATCCTTTGTCATCATTTACCCTCCAGCTGCTCTCCGGTGCAAATGTTCACTGTCGCAAAGGGGAATCGCACTGGAAAAATAAGCCTGCAAATTGGCGCCAGGCAGGCTCAGACCTGCCCTGCGGCACCGTCCTCTGTATTTCTAGGGAGACCCAGTTCCAAGCCCCTTTCCAGACTGAGTGTTGCTGGAGCAGGCAGGTGACAGCATGGCCTAGAAACCTGACCTAGACAGGAGCCGACTCTGGTGCTCACCGACTTCCGGTGTTCTGTGAACTACGTTTGAGCTAAAACATTGCTGCTGATATTTTCCTGTCAACTGTATTGTGAATGAATCCCTCTGCTAACTTTGATAATGATGAGCCCAGGGAATTGAAGTGCTAAATTGTATGGCCTGGGTTCCAAATGCTCCCCCCCACTTTTTTTTGGGGGAGCATGGTTAAATTAGCTACCCAATCTTTCTCTGGGATAAAGTTGGTGTCAAATTAGTGTAAAATGAAGGATTGAAGGGACCAGAGAGATAGATAGTATAGGAATTAAGGCATTTGTCTTACATGTGATAGACTGTGGTTCGATTCCTGGCATCCTATAAGTCTCCCGAACCTTGCCAGAAGTGAGCCCCGAGTGTAAAGTCAGGAGTAAACCCAAAGCACCACCAGGTGTGGCCCCCAAACAAAACAAAACAGAACAAATGGTTCGGAGCTAGAGAGATTGCTCAGTGTCCTGGAGGGTAATAGGCCTAGGTTTGATCCCTGTTTCCCACGTCTCCAAGTGCTGCTAGGAGTGAACCCCGAGTATACAGCCCAGCGTGCCCCCCAAAAAACAAAGATAAACTGCCTCTAACGGGTCCTTCTGTGGAAGCTGTGTAGCTTCACTGGGCACCAAAGCTCACGCAGGACCCCTCTGGTGCCACATGAATTCTGCCACTTGGCTAGCATGGAACCATCATTCTTGGGTCCATGGCTGTGAGGGGAGGATTGAACCATTCATATTAATTCCTGCTACAGAGCTCACAGTCAGTGCTTCTGGGCATCACGGCCAACAAAGCTGTTTCTGGAGAAAACATCTGCTGGACTAGGGATCCAACCTGGTGGGTGACCTGCAAGGCCAGACCCATCTGCTGCAGCGTGGCCCCGCCCCAAAGGCTGTGTCTTTTTGACAAAGGACGCTCCCACTTGTGGCTCTCCATGGCTTCTCCAGTCTCCCTCGTTCGTCATGAAGGATGTAGTTTGTCACCATGGAATTGGTCACTGGGCTAAGATGACCCCTCTCTCTCTTTTTAAAAAATATTTTATTATACCACCATGAGATAAACAATTACAAAGATGTTCATAAGATGTTCATATTTGGGTTTCAGCCATACAGTGTTCCAGCACCCATCCTCCACCAGTGCCCATTTCCCACCACCAATGTCCCGATTCCCTCCCCACTCCCCTAGTCTGCCTCTATGGCAGGTTCTTTATTTCTCTTTCTCTTTCTCTCTCTCTCTCTCTCTCTCTTTTTTTTTTTTTTTTTGCTTTTTTGGGTCACACCCAGCAATGATCAGGGGTTTCTCCTGGCTCTGCACTCAGGAATTACTCCTGGCGGTGCTCGGGGGACCATATGGAATGCCGGGATCGAACCCAGGCTCGCACAGGCCTGCCACGTGCAAGGCAAACGCCCTACCCGCTGGGCTATCGCTCCGGCCGTCTCTTTCTCTTTTCCTTCCCTTCCACATTGTGGATTACAATACATACATTAAGAGGTTGAAGATGACTCTCTTGTCCCCAAACTCTGAAACTCTTGAGTCGTGTGCCCTGTGGATGCTGAATCCCTCGAGACTTCACGCCTACTACTCAAAAACGCTTCTGGGACCTGCCTGTTCTTCATCAGCTTCCAAGTCCTGTTTCCCCATGTTGTATTTCACACAATTACCCACAGGGGATCCTGACCAAGCGCCTAAAGCCCATCAGGCCTGGTGTCCAGTCCTTACCCAGGACTGGTCCTCCAGCACCTGAAGTCAATACTGCAGTGCCCATTCCTTCCTCCAGAGGGCACTCCCCGTCATTCTGCGCTGGCTTCACTCTCCCCAACCCCACCGATACCCCCTTTACCCCCTTCCTCTTGATGCTTCACCCCAAACACTCCACATCAGTTCCAGTCACCTCCTGACCCTCCCAGTGAGTAAGCCCAATTCCTAGACGCTTCTAGTTCGATGCCAGCACCCCGCTTTTAGATGACAAACTACTGAGAGGCCAGATGAGCTCAGGGATGCTGAAACTGGGGTGGAACCTGGCACAGAGCAGGGCACCAGCTGGGGGCGTGTCTGTGGGCTGTGGAGCCAGCGCAGGTGGAGAGCAAGACTGGCACGTTCCAGGCCCTGGGTTTTTTCCCGACCCTGATTGATTCACATCTGTACCCCGAGATAGCCTCAGGCCCCCCACAACTCAGGGTGTGCTCCCTATTAAACAAAACACGCAGTTGATTTGTTCTAGAGAAGGCTTATTTTCTCTCTTTCTTTAATTTCATGGGGATTGGTGGGGAGAAGAGCAGTGCTCAGGGCTCATTCCCGGCTCTGCACTCAGGGACCATTCCCAGGGGACTTGAGGAACCCTAGGGGGTTCTGTCACCCGGGCTCCTCAAAAGTGCAATCTTTAGCACCAGACAACTTTTGCCTCACAAATGAACTTTCGGAGAAAATACTCTATCTTTTAGACATAATTGCTTCTACTTCAGGGAACTTTTCCTGGCTCAGATGATGTTACAATTAAAAAAAAAAAAAAGAAAGCTTGTGAATGAGATTTTGTTAGTACTCTTAATCCTAATGGTTTCATAAAATAGAGGCATGGTAACATTAAGATAACCTTGTGGAAAACTCCATGCTGATAAATGTTTCTAGAGTCAACACAGACTTTCATGTGCTCTTTGAGTTGTTCCCTGTGGTGGCTGCTCTCGGCATCTCCCATCTTGGCCTTTGCCTGTCTGAGGATGCTTTGTTCAGTGCCTGCTTTTAATAGAAGCCAGTCATGACTGAACAGAACAGTGCCCTGGGATGGCAAAATAATGCCCGTTTTGGTCACTGTTCTCTCTCAGGTGGCTGGCCAGTATCTCCAGTGTCCAGTTCTTAACTGACTCTCCAGTAAGTGTTGAATGGATGAACCCAGGCCACACACGGGAATGGAAGAGTGTAGGGAGGGAGTGTGCAAAGGCTGGGAAAGGGGACAGGGGTGCAAGTGAGGGTATTAGCGCTCTGGCGAAGATTCTGACAACAGTGGGGCTGGGCTTCTAAGAGCTTCTAGAGAAGTTTCTTGTGTGGGTTCTGGTTCAAAAGAAAAGAGGGGAAGAAACAGCTTCATTGCTTCTCTGGTCAAGCTGTGGGCCTCGGTGACTGGGTCTGCTCCAGAGGAAGGTGGTGGAAGAGTGAAGGGCTTGACTAGATTGGCTGAGGCTGAGGCTCCAGGCGCAGAGCAGCTGACTGCTGAGGTGCAGAAAAGAGGCAAGATGAGTCTCTGACACGGGTATCCATTTTCATGAAGGAAGTGATTTTTCCCCGTAGTCTTTTAGTCTTTTTTAAATTTTTTAATCATTTTTATTAGGGTATTTTAGATCACATTTTTTCTTTTTTTTTTTATTATGCCACCGTGAAACATACAATTACAAAGGTATTCACAATTGGTTCTTGGTAATACAGTATTCCAGCACCCATCCCCTCCACCAGTGCCCCATTTCCACCACCAATGTACCCCACCCCTCCTGCCCACCCCAGGCTGCCTCAATAGTAGGTACCCCAGTTTCCTCTCTTTCTCTCACTGTTTCTCTGTCTCTGCATCTCTCTCCCTCTTCTTTTACACATTGTGGCTAGCCCTGCAGATATTTAGAGTTTATCATTTAAGTCTCTTTGTGTATATTCCACGGTGAGTTCTAGTCTGCCATTACCATTTCATTTCCCCGTAGTCTTATTCTGAGTTTCTAGAGAGTCCTTTGGCTCCTCCTCTGCCCGCTTTCTCCTTACATAAGCCTTTACACAAACCCTCTCCTCAGTTTGCTCTGCCTTTGCATCTGAGTGGTCGGTTCACAGCACTTAGAGGTCATTCACAGGGGAGGGGGTGCGGGGGACAGGGAGAGTCTTGCAGGTACGTGTGTTGCACACAACATAGTGGGCTCAGCTGTGTACACAGTATGTTCTGTTTGCTATGCTACACACCGGCCATCTCACCCAATAGATGACATTGAATTTCTTGTTGTAAAACTTTCCTTTTTATCCAGATAGTAACAATAATATGAAACTTCATATTATCATCTCCTTGAAAGTGGGCATCACTTTTAATTCCTCAATTGAGAGAATGAGGTGAAGAATGCTTCTTAATTAGTTCTATTTTTACTTATGGACTTCTCGGGGTTTGTTTTGGGGCCATATTTTGCTGTGTTCAGGGCTCACTCCTGGCTTTGTGCTCACGGATACTCCTGGCAGGGTTCAGGGTTCATGTGTGCTGGGGAACTAACAGAGGTTAGACAGGTACAAGGCAAGTGCCCTCCCAGTTGTATTATCTCTCTGGCCCCTTCTTGACTTTCTTATAATGTTTTGCTTAAATGCTTGACATACCTCAATTAAGTGCCTTTAATGTGCCATTCATGCACCATGCATGGTTCTGGAAAATTCAGAGATCTCTGCATTTTCCAAACACACCCATTTTCCCAGCTTATCAAAGACAGATGGTTGGACAAACACACAGCTGGATGCAACAGTCCTAGCAACAGCCCAGGGCAAAAGACCCCCTCCCCCCGAATTACCTGGTCACTGAAGCCCCTGTCATCCAGGCTTTGTAACAAGTCATCCTTGAGTTGAGTTTTGGAACCTCATCCTTGGAAATCAAATGAGCAAACATCTTAAATGGTGACTTTCCCACACCCACACCACGGGGTCGAGCCAGTCCTGTTCCTTCAGGAGCCTCTTTGGGGACTGAAAGGAGCCTCCCAGGGCTCTGAGCCACGTTCCAGAAGGCTCCGTGTCCTCATTGCGCGGTGGCCAGTGGTGGCTGTTCTGGGTTGCCATACCTGTAGGAAGGAAGGAAATGCAGGTGTTGCTGGTGGGCGGAGAAGCCGACAGGTGAGGGTGTGTCCATAGCACTGGCAGAGTCCCCAAACAAGTCTGCAAACCATTCCCATCCTGGCATTTCCACCCCCCCCATCCCCACCCCCGGGCTTTCTTCATTGTAACCCGTCCCTGGTGGTAATTGGTTGGATCAGATTTAACAATGCAGCCAGATAAACAGTTGTGGCTGCCGCTGCCATGGCAACGATTGGGTCCTCCCTTCTAGAGCGCGCCCCTTCCCCCCCCCCCCCTGCCCTCCTCCTCCTTTTCCTCTTCCCCGCCTCCCTCCTGTAAGCGCGCTCTCAGGGCGAGGGTCCGTCCGGGCTGCAGGCTTTCATGGCACAGCTCTTTGCCTGCCCAGCTGTTCAGCATGATGAACGAAGATGCAGCTCAGAAAAGCGACAGTGGCGAGAAGTTCAATGGCAGTAGTCAGAGAAGGAAGAAACCCAAAAAGGTAAAAATGGCTGGAATTAGGAATGTCTTCTGGATAGGGGGTGGTGTGTGTGTGTGTGTGTGTGTGCGTGTGTGTGTGTGTGTGTGTGTGTGTATTCAGTTAAAATCTAGAAGCGTCAAGCCCAGAGCGGCGCCAAGCATTGCTTTCTCTCAAGAGGATTTTGCATGCAACTGCTTTTAGAGAAAAGGCATGGAAACGCATTCATGATGGACCCGGGCTGGAGCCCGGATTGTGAACAGAGAGAAGGTGCATTTGGCAGGTGGATCCTAGTACTACCTCGCCCCTGCGGGATGCTCGGGAACTGGGTTCAGACAGAGATGATTCATTTCTAGGACGAATGTTGAAGGGAAAGGAGAAGCAAGGTGGTTTGTGAGGCACGGGAAAGATGCCCAGCCAGGTGTGTTTGCAGGGTGGGGAGCTGGGGGTGGCGGCGATGGGGGGACGAGGGCTGCTTCTTCCTAAGGAGAAAAGACACAGCGGGTGATTTCTGTGGTTTGCTCATATCCTCTGATTTCCCGGCCACCCTGGGCTTGCTCTTTCATTGACAGGGAGAGACAACTACAGATGTTATGGGGGAAGGGGCCGCATGCACAAAGAGGTGTGTGGGGTTTCTTATCCGGGCATACCTTTCCACACCCCTGATTTCATGGGAAGGATGCCAGGGAGAAGCAGAGGGAGAAGATACAGGTTCTCCGGCCCCACCCAAAGCCTGTGCTTCTGCTTATGGCCTGACTCCTACTGGTCAGCTGTGGCAGCCCCCTGCCGGCAAATCAAAGCTCCCAATCCCGCTTTCTCTCCACTGACAATAAGGAAGGCAGATTCTTCTGCAGATGGATTCCAGTTTTGGATGGGGTGGGATTTTTGAAAGTAGCCATGAAGCCAAAAATGATGATGAACCCAAGAGTAGTTTCATTTTGATATGGTTGGAATGCATTGTGCCTCGCATCTCATGCTCTGGTGCCTTAAACGTCTCACAGTCTAAAGAGAGACAGACATGATTTTAAATCTATCTCAGAGATCATTGTACTAGCAAGCAAGGGGTTCATCTATCTTTAGGGTGCTGGGTGCTTTGCTAAAATAAGGTGCCTGCAGATGACGGTTCTTGAATAAAGGAAGCAGTGCCATCTCATAAAGGCAAGGAGTTGATTCAGAGCAGGCAGGAACATTGGTGGAATGTTTTCTAGGACCTGAGGATTTGGGCTCACCCCAGCCCTTGAGGGCCTTTATAAGAAATAAGGTGAGCTGTTTGCTCATGTCTGAGAAAGGAAGTAAGAAAGGTCAAATGAAAGCAAGACAGGAATTTGGGCTGACATTGGCAGTATCATTTCAAAATCCTCTTAAATTTTTCCTGAAAGCTCTGTGGTGCTTTAGAAACAGTATATTCACAGCCACTAAACAGGGAAGATGTATAATGGAGACTTTAATCTCTGAGTGAAGATTATAAATTCACATGACCAAGACCAGATTAAGGTATTGGGGGGTAGAGAAGATGAGAGCATCCTGTGTGATCATCCTAATATCATTATGCTCTATTTCTGTAAGCATCTTTATTTTAGAAATACATTCTTTTCCAAACAGGCAGTCTAAAGGAAAGTCATTAATGCAAGTTTCAAACATGTATGTTTATGCTTGCTTTCAAAGGCATAGATAAGTGAGCTGTTAGAACATACAGAATATTGTATTGAAAGTCGTTTTGCCTATCAGGGTATGCACAAGGAAACATCCTTCAGTTTGTCAAATCAGACATAAGTGGGGCAGATTCACCTATCTTTTAACATTTTGGGGACCGTATCATTTAATTTCTCAGATCCACCCATTATTAATCCCATCTGTAAAATGGGAAGAATAAGTGTATTGAGGAGGGAATTAATGTTCATAAAATTCATCCATAGTATCAAAATTACAGTGGATGTAAATATTTTTTAGGTGTGGTTATGTTTCCCTCAAATGGTGCTTCTTCACTGGAATAAACCCTGTTGAGGCAGTCTGTTCATATTTTTAAGAGAGCCTAACCAGGACATTGTACATTGCAAAGGCTAGTTGTCAATTTTCAAAATGTCGAAAGTTCTGATGGGCAATTTTTTTCATCTCATGCAAATGACTCAGAGTCCCATCCTGTCCCTTCTACCTAGCTTTATGCCCTGCGGGCCACTTAGACATTGAGATTTCCTGCATTAATAAAAATGATTATCACTATTTTTGGATTTGAGACCATACCCGGCAGTGTTCAGGGCTCTCTGTAGTTCTTGCTGTTTTAGGATTTGGAGTCACACCTGGCAGTGCCCATTGGCTCTTTGCCCAGGACTCACTCCTGGTAGGGCTCAGGAGACTATATGTGGTGCTGGGATGAGACCCAGGATGGCTGTGTCAGAGTGACAGAATCATCCCCTCCTTCATGGGCACCAATAGTACCTGTCCCAGCTCCGCCCACTCCCTCCAACCCCCAGGGGTCCCTGGTACCAAGTAACTGGCCCAGGAGAAGAAAGGAAACAGAAAGGGATGCAAGACACCTCTTTTGAGTCGGGATTGACAGCTGGGCAGCGGGTTTGCATCAAGACGCAGTGGGATGTTGTGATAATTTATAACACATCAGTGGAAATGCCTGAGTGCCCGTTACATTGGTAGAGCCATATGAGGCCCCCCAGACAGCCTGAGTTCTTCTAAAGCAAGTCAGCGAAGGATTTCTCTTTATTGGGTGTTCCTCTAAAAGAAGAATGCTTACTGTCATTGAGGATGTTTGGAGCTACACCCTTATTGTAAAGCATTTCCCTGTGCCTTGCAGAATTTGGAGGAAAACACTTTCTGGCTCCCCCCCACCCCCACCCCCCCGCCACCTAAAGAGAAAGGTGAAAGCTGTATGACTGGAACGTGAAGGAGAGACATATTGACATAGTATAAGGTTTATTTTTACCACTGCTGCAGAAAGGATGACTTTCATAGTGGAATTCGGTAGCAGATCTAACATTTGGCTGCTCAAATAGCCCTGCAGTCAGATTGGTTTTGAATTGAGTTGGCACCTCCTATAGTTCAATCTTCTCTAGAAAGCTTTTCATGTATAATTCATCCTGAATAATATCCCCATTTCTTCCATCTCTCAAATCACTTGTGATTTGCCCTTTTTACCCCAATTTATAACCTAAGATAGCCTGTGTTGCCTGAAGACTACAAGCCTTAATCGTGGAAGATATTTAAGCTGACCATATGTCAGGAATGATGGGTTCTTTCTTTCTTTCTTTCTTTTTTTCTTTCTTTCTTTCTTTCTTTCTTTCTTTCTTTCTTTCTTTCTTTCTTTCTTTCTTTCTTTCTTTCTTTCTTTCTTTCTTTCTTTCTTTCTTTCTTTCTTTCTTTCTTTCTTTCTTTCTTTCTTTCCTTCCTTCCTTCCTTCCTTCCTTCCTTCCTTCCTTCCTTCCTTCCTTCCTTCCTTTCCTTCCTTCCTTCCTTCCTTCCTTCCTTCCTTCCTTCCTTCCTTCCTTCCTTCCTTCCTTCCTTCCTTCCTTCCTTCCTTCCTTCCTTCCTTCCTTCCTTCCTTCCTTCCTTCCTTCCTTCCTTCCTTCCTTCCTTCCTTCTTTCTTTCTTTCAACTCAGATGGGAAAATTCTGACAGTCTGGTATTCCATGATTTTCTTCTGTGCTTTTCTGTTGCTTTCTCCTTACCAAAATGATTACATCCACGTCTATCAGATTGATTTGTTCTCACTGCTAATTCCATAGGTAAACAATGTATAGATATTACTCCTAGGATATTCTTTAGGGCATTGGAAGGTGGGTAGAGTGACACCCAGCGGTGCTCAGGTGACCATAAACATTGCTGGGGATTGGACCTGGATCAGCTGCATCCAAAGCAAATGCTTTAACTGCTATACTATCTCTTGGACCCAACTTTTGGCAATTTTTTTTCTGGCCGTACCTGATGGTGCAGTGTTTACTCCTGATTCTGCACTGAGAGATCACTCCTGGTGGGTTCTGAGGATTTTTCCTAGCTCTTTGCTTTTTGCTTCTTCATGCTAGATTTTTGAGAGTTTGTCTTAGAATATGGTCAGCAGGCATGAACTCAAATTATTTTGAAAGGAAGCATCTCCCATTTCAAGGAGATGTGTCAGACCATAACTGGGCTCGCAGTTACTTGATCCCTACTCATTTTGCTGCTTCTTATATTTCATCATTTGATCATATTCTCCAATGTGCTTACTCTATAGGATTGGTATGTGGAGGTGACTTCTGTCCTGGTTCTTTATTATATTTTCCCCAGCGTGCTTTCTTTCTCCTGCTTCTTGCATTTCACTTACATCTCATGATATTTTGCTGTGGATATTTCACAAAGATAATGAAAGTTCACAAATGAATGCAACAACCATTTAAAGAGTCATCTTCGTGTGATTTGAATACATGAAATTCAGGGTAGGGCAGTATAAAAAAATTCATCCAATTTTCTTTTTATCCTTTTTCTTTTCCTTCTTATTTTTCTTATTTTCCTATTTTTCTACCAATGTAGTGCTCAGGGGTGGGGGTTTCTGGTGAAAATCAGTCATCCAGGCCTGAAGTTTCTATGTCACATGAAGAGGTGTTGGGCCCCAGCAGGGTGTTTGGAGGCACTGCCGCTGAAACTCAGGTGTCTGCACTTCTGGGCCTGACCCTGAACTATCCTCCAACATATATACTTACAACTTTGGTTCTAATGATTCCCCAGAGGAAATTCGTTAATGGGATAGAAATTTTATTTATAGTTCCATGGAAGGCTCTTTTTCATATTCTCTTTTCAGAACTGTGCCAATTTTCCCTCTGGCTAGAGTTTCTAAGGAGCCATGTGATTGCATATTGAAATAGACTTAAGAGTTTTCAATCTGCATTTGTTACTGTCATGCCTTGGTTCAGAGCATGCTAACTTATAAGTATGCTTACAGCTTTATTTATTTCTTGCTTATGTATTCCGTTGTAATTTGTTGGGCAACAACAAACCTTTAGTTCTTCTTAATCTCATGGGACCCATGACAGATTTCATCACAACAGCCTTAATGGTACATATTTCTTTACTTGAAAGGGCAGAGTCACCTACCAAATGAAGCAATCTTTTGATTTGAATAAAAAATAGTAATAGAGGCTAGCAAGATAATACAGCAGGTAAGGTGCTTACCTTGCATGCGGCCAACCTGGCTTTCATCCCTGGCTCATATATGCTTCCTGCGCACTGTCTGGAGTGATCACTGAGCACAGAGCTAGGAATAACCCCTGCACACAGTCAGGTGTGGCCCCCAAACCAAAAAAGTAAAGTAATAATAATAATAGCTATTCATTTTTACATTTGAGACCAAAGCAATATTATAGGATATCTATTTTCTTTGAAATCCATGAACACCTCCAAAACTGAAGGTCGTTTGAACTGCGGGAGGGACATAGTAAAATATGCTCTAGCTAATAACGCACCAACATTTGGAGAGGGAGTGGCTGCTTAGCTTCCTGACCAGGTTTTGAGTCACGTTGTTTTGTTCATTCTGACAACTATCATCTTTTCTAACACACTAATTTGTGTTTATGCTCATTATAACAGCAAAGGCCTTGATTTCTAACATTTGCTTGATGAGCTTCACTTTCTAAGAACCAGGTTGTTAAGCTAAATCTAATCAGATATTTTCTCCTGAAGCTGAGGAAATCTGCCTGTGTCCAACAGTTTCATGCTGGTTTGCTGTGTGTTTAGCATTGTTCCTGACTCTGGCAGGGCTGGACTAACTGCCAGTGATAGATACTGATGGAATTGGGAATTTATCATGGGATCAAGCAGACATTTCTTTTTTTTTAAAATTTTTTATTACACCACCATGAGACAAAAGTGTTCATATTTGGGTTTCAGTCATACAGTGTTCCAGCACCCATCCCTCCACCTATGCCCATTTCCCACCACCAATGTCCCCACTTCCCTCCACCTTCCCGCAGCCTGCCTCCATAGCAGGTTCTTTATCTCCTTTCTCTTTCTCTCTCTCTCTCTCTCCTCTATCTCCTCTCTCTCTTTCTCTCTCCCTCCCTCCCTCTCTCCCTCTCTCCTCGCTTCCCTTTCTTACACATTGTGGATTGTAATACATACATTTAGAGGTTATCATGTAGTATATTTTTGACTATATTCAATGCTCAGTTCTTGGATGGTATCATCATTTTCAACGATTATCAGCACACTGTTCCCCTTCTCTGTCTTACCTAGCCTCTGACTCCCACACATTTGTGTATACCAGGTTTTGAGCTCCTGCGTGCCACAGGGATTGGGCTGTGTCCAGCTGTGGAGTCTGGACCTTGAGGATGACTGTAGTTGTGTTGCGCGAGGTTTTCTGACTTCTGGAAGACTGGCATGGGTCAGGTCAAAGAGCAAAAACCTGCCCCCACCCCAAGACACCCCATTTGTCTAGCACAGGATGGGCAGGCAGAGATTCCGCTCTGCACCTGAATTACAAGTCATTTATTTTTTATTTTGCTGAACTGGACTAATTTCTTTCTCAAGCTCAGTGATTTCATTCAATTTCAGATCTGATGAACGTCCATTGTCTTTGTTTATTGAGTCTGAATTTAATTCCTTAAGTCAGCTGATGATTTCCTGGTCTCAGAAGTGGTTATGGAACTTGCAACTTCAAGTATGATGATAGAAATTAGGAACGAGGGGAAAACTAAAGTGACAAGGCACCTTGTGAATCTATGGGTCGCCTGAAATTTAATGCTGAGCCTGAAGTTTGTAGGTGTGACTTGAAGTAGTGGTGTAACTTTCTGATTTTATGAGGCTAAATGCTTGAGAGGAGCAGCGTTCTACTGAGAGTATACCACCTATACGGCAGAGCCTAGCAAGCTACCCGTGTTTAATTTGTTATGCCAAAAACTGGTAACAATTATGGACCTCAATTCCATGACCTGAAGAATGGTTTGAGGCTCTTCCTGTCCCTGGAGCAAGCAGATGCCCTTGGGCTACACTTGCTTATGACAGGATGTATGGAGATATTACTGGTGCCCGCTCAAGCAAATCGATGAACAATGGGAAGACAGTGATACAGTGATACAGTGATTTTATTTTATAATATTTTGGGGGCAATGAGTGGATTTTATTTTATTTATTTTTAATTTTTTTTGCCTTTTTTGGGTCATACCCGGTAATGCTCAGGGGTTACTCCTGGCTCTTTGCTCAGGAATTACTCCTGGCAGTGTTCGGGAGACCATATGGGATGCCAGGGATCGAACCCAGGTCGGCCACGTGCAAGGCAAACACCCTACCCGCTGTGCTATCACTCCGGCCCTATAAGTCACTTTAGAGCCTCAGAAAAACCCACAAGAGCTTTGTTGTCATCCAGAGACCCACAACTGTGTGGTCAGCTTTCCCCCTGGCCAGGCTGCCCTGGTGCTCTGAGTTTTGGGCAGTTCTAGGCTGACATTTTGCCACACTTTTTTGTCTGAGGGACTTTAGCATTCCAACAGCACACTTCAATTCACTCATATTACCACAGAGCGTTGCCCAGGGTATATTTGTTTTTATAAATATATTTATATTTGTGTTTATGAATGATGCTTGTAATCTATAGTAAATATCCATGAAGCAGCCTCCAAATGAAGAAGATGTTTCAACTCAGGAGGAAACCTCTGACTCCTTCCCCTTCTGTCTTTTCCTGAGGAGAAACCGATTTGGGTAACCCAGGACACGAATGACCCAGAATATTACACGAGCACGCCTGATATTTGGCGTGGGGGCTGAAAGTGCTTTTTCTCCTGTTTCTGATGACTTCTCTCCGATGTTGCCCACTGGCATAGCTTTGGTTTTGTTCTGGAGAGCCCAGTCCTGTTGGGTTTTAAAATTACTGAGGTGATGAGAGAGCCATGCCCTCTCTCTCTCCTTCCCTGGAGAAACCAGTCCTTTGATCTCTGGCTGCTTTGCATGATCTACCATTAAAATAAAGGCACTTAGAACTGTGGCCATTTCTGAGAGCATCTCGGGTTAAAGAGAAAGAAGTGATAGTGTTCTAGATGTGAAGCAGTGAAAACAGGCCAGGTGATGCCTGAAGGGCTGGAGCGCCTGCTTGCTTGCTTGCCTGCTTGCTTGCTTGCTTGCTTGCTTGCTTGCTTGCTTGCTTGCTTGCTTGCTTGCTTGCTTGAGAACTGAATCTTAATCCCAGAACCATGTGCAGCCTTCCACACTCAGGTTTTGCTCTGAAGACCCTGAGTCTTACTGGGGTGTCACTTTGGTGGCCACTGGTGCCATTTGCTCTGAATAACATTGAATCCTAGGATTGAACCATTTGGCCTCTTTGGTCAAGTATCAGAGGTTTCAGGGTACCTAAGTACCTGAAACCTTAGGTACCCTGCATATTCTCTAGAGCACCCCCAAAGGTATAGCAATAAAAAAGAGGTATTAGGTTTTGTATTGATTTGGAAGGTTTTAGGAGTTTAAAATGAAAGGATAATAATTCTATAGAATGATCCCTAAATACCAGTGAGCTATATATGCATATACATATTTATTTGATTTTTTGTTTGTTTGTTTGTTTGTTTGTTTGGGTACCACATCCGGTAGAGCTCAGGGCTACCTCCTGGCTGTGTGCTCAGGGCTCAGTCCTGGTGAGACTGGGAACTGAAGCAGGGCCCGCCACATGCAAGGCAAGCACCTCAATTCCCATACTATCTCTCTGGCCCACATGATATATTTCTTTTTCTAAGTGTAGTACTGAGCTAGTTGCTGAAAGGCTCATCTTGAGCAGTGTGTTTCTTTGTTTTTGCCTTGTGATTATATCCAGCAATGCTCAAGGGTTACTCCTGGCTCTACACTTAGGAATTACTCCAGGTGGGGTTCAGAGGACCATATGGGGTACTGAAGATTGAACCCAAGGATAGCTGCATGCAAGGCAAATGCCCTACCTGTGGTACTATTGCTCTAGACCCTTTCACAACATTTTTTTTTGGGTCACACCCGCGTGCTCAGGGGTTTCTCCTGGCTCTGCACTCAGGATAACTCCTGGCGGTGCTCGGGGGACCTTGGGATGCCGGGGATCGAACCGGGCTGGCTGGGGCGGCCGTGCAGGCACGCCCTACCGCGGCTCTCCCGGCCCTCTTCACAACATTTTAAATAATAGTTCTGTGTCACATAGAGCCAGCATAGGCAAAGGTTTCTAACTCAAAAGAAAAAAGAATGAAAGCTGGGGTATAGTTCAGCAGGAGAGTGCTCGCTTCTCATGTGTGGAGGCCCTGGGCTTGCTCCCCCACTCCATACATTAAAAAAAAGACTGAAAATTAAGTAGCATAGCATATGGGAGATATGTATGGGGCACTGATACTTTCTGTGTCAGAATTACTGATCTCTCTTTATATTATGTTCCCTCCAAAGATTTTATTCCTCTGGTGCTCCAGGCATCAGCCCTGAATCCAGAGGATCTTGTGGTGGGGTTCTTCTTTCTTCTAGCTCAATTTCTGCTCATTGCACCCAGGGTAGCAATAGAGCCAAAGAGTAGAATTTGAAACAGAAAATCCAGAGGGAAAAGCATTAGATTCAGTACAGATAATTGGCAGTAGTTTCAAGATGCTATTTGCATGACTAGTACTATTGAGCCTGCTGCTTAGTAAAATTGGTGTGAGCGTATGCATTAATTTTCTCTCCTTCATTTAAACCGGCATTGGAGGTATTTAACCTGGCGTGATTGATTATATAGCATTTTCCTTAGAATTGATAGAGTAAATTATTTCTCTGATTTAAGATTAGTTAAACCCCCCCAAAGGGAGGTCTGTGTATGATGCTCACATAAACTGTGGAAAATGAGTTAATAAATATCTATGGGGTTTAGACTTAGCATCATGTATTATGTGCCATGATTTGTGCAGGGAAAGTTATTCAAAAGATGAACTTTAAATGGCCAATGAATAGAGGGCAGAGAAATAGCTCAGCAGACCTGGATTTGATCCCTGGCACGCACCTCAAAGAGTTCTCCAAGCATTGCCTGGAGTGAGTGATCCTTTAGCACAGTGCCAGGAGTAAACCCCGAGCAGAGAGCCAGAGAGAGTTCCTGTGTACCATCAGGTATGTCCGTAGTACCCTCCCTCCCCCCCCCCAAATAAAAAGCCTCAGAACCCAAACTGCTCTGTAGATGTCACTCCTGCTAAATCCCCAGACTTCCAAAATGGGCAAGAAGCCCCCTATGGGATGTTTTTGAATCATCCTAATCCTGAGAACCCCATTATCACTGGGCCAGAAATAGCACCTTGATTTTCTTTAGAAATTGTTGATCACTGTCACCTACAGCCTTTCTCTAGGAGACTGAGAAAGATCTTCATACCTCCATGTATGGCAAAGGTCCCTTCCCTCTGTGACAGTCACACAGTGACATCCCCGTTATATGCCATGTGCCCCACAATGACAGGAATGTGGCTTCAGCCACCGCAAAGAACCTGGACATAAGTGCTCATTGGGAGGCTGAAGAGAGCATGCACAGTGCCGGAGACTGAACCTGGGTCAGCTCCATGCAAGGCAAGAGCCTCACTCCTATCTCTGCTCCCCTCTCCTGTGTGGCCTTTGGGACACTGCACATATCCACTGGACAGAATTTACTCTGTAGCGAGTACCCTGCAGTGCTCGAGGTTCCCCCAAGACAAGTGCAGAGCACAGTGGGCGAAGTGATGTGAGCATAAGGAGATACATGCATTTAAAATTCTTTGGGGGAAGTTTTGTGCTTTGAGGATATAGAAATTTCCACATCACCTGTGATTTTATAGTATACAGACAGTGAAAAGCCTGATGTAAATTGCTCATTGATTTGTTACACTTTTAGGCTATTCAGAAAAGCTACTTTGCGTACTTGTATGATGAATAGAATATTTTCCAGGCATGGACCACCAGTGGCATCTGCTTGAATACAGGGACCACCAGTGGCTCCTGCTTGAATGCATGGACCACAGTGGTGCCTGCTTGAGTGGGACTTAACATAAGTTGCAGCCCTGGTGTCAGTGGGTTAAAGATGAGACGACTGATAGAGGTGATGGTTTAAAAAATGTCCCTGATCACAAGTCCTGCAGCAGTGAGGCTGTGAGTTTGATCCCCTGTGCTGCCCACATGTGCTCAGTGCAATCCCTCTCAGGACTTTGGGTACATTCTCTGGCTTACATATTGGGGTGTGGGTAGCTTGTGCAATCCCTGAAGAATACATTGTGAGCCCCAGTTCTGCTCTTGAAGACCACTGCAACCAGAATGGTCTGGGGCCCCGCCGTCTAGTATGTGAGAGGCTGAGTGTATCAGCCAAGGGAAGGGCAGAGGAAACACCTCACCGCAACTGGATAGAGGGCTCAGAAGTCAGCCCAGGTCAAATAGATGCAGAAATCTTCTGCTCATCTGTGCTGAGCCTAGCAATGCCATTTCCATGACAAAAATAGGATCCAGACATCAAGAACAAGGAGTTTATGTCCCAAATCCATTTTCCCCATTTCCCCTTTGTTAATTGACCAATGAATAGGAAAACAAAAAAGTCTGTTTAGATTGATTTCTTACTGCCCTCCGCTGCACCCTGAACCCCAATCTAGTTCAAAACACAAGTTTAAGCATTCAAAGAGAAAAAAGTGTTTTTCTTTTTATGAAGTTGTTGACTAAAATGGTTGAATGAGTTTTCCGACCTTTTCGACCAGATGTGAGTTCAGCAGGAACACTGAAGAATGAAGCCTTATGTGTCAGCATGTCCATCTGCATGCCAACGCTTTTTGTTTCTTTGGGTTGAATGACTGACAGCCTGAGCAGAGACTTCTCTGACAGAAGGGGCTGGTCTGTTAGTGAGTTCCTGGTGTTTGTCTTCATTGCAAGGTCACACATCTTTCATTTGCTCCCTCTTCTTGTTATGAAGCAGGGAACACTTTCTCATTGTTTGAAAAAAATTGGCAGGCATGATTGGGCTCTTTCTAGGACCATCAGGCATATATCTACTGGTCCTTGTTCAAGTCTGATCTCAAAACCAGTGCTTAGAGCAAGTAGACTATTTCTTCTGGAATCTTTTCCAGTTGGCCTGACTGCGGGCAGATGCTGTGCTTGGTGTGAGCACGTAGTTCTGGGGCAGTAGCAACAGGTTATGTATAGTTGAAGAACTACTGCTGTTGACAAAAGATCTTCATCAAATAAAGAAATACTTGTTGGGACAGTTTTCTTAATTGTTGGCCAGCATCCAATGGAAAACTGAGGTTTCTCTCCTGGACTGCATCTTTCTGATGTTAATGTTATGGTGATATTTTTGCTAGTGTTTATAATTTATTCACCTGTGCACACAGTGAGATGAGTAGAAATAATTTTTCTTTACACAACAATTCATTTTTCTTCTCAGGAAGTACTTTGGTACAGACATTTTGCAGTTGTTTAAATTACAGTCTTGAAGAGTTTGGGAAAGTATCTGACACACACACATCTTGATGCATTGGAAATAATTTGAGTTTCAGATATGCTATTATTGAAAATGGCTTAGGACTTTTTTGATGGAAAAATAATTGTAGTCATGCTTTAAATTTATTTTCTGAGTGTCTGAAATATGTACTGCTGATGTTACAGAAAGCATCTATGATTAACTATTATGTTTCAAAAAGCATAATGACTTGCCAGGTACCAGAATCTGCACTTGGGGAAGGGGACTAGGGTCTCCTAGTGGACAGTGCTCAGGGGACAGTGCTCAGGGGTTACTTTTGGCTCTGTGCTCTGGGGTCACTCCTGGTGGTGCTCAGGAGAACATATGAGGTGTCAGGACCAAGGTCAACAATGGAAGCTCCCTAACCCTTATACTCTCTCTCTCTGACCCCCAGGGTTAGAATCTTGTTAAGTGCCAGATTACTAATTTGGAAGCCATTCCTGGATATTCTGAATAGTCACACTGGCTTCCCTTTACCTCTTGGATGGATTTGGTCATTTTTATTCCTATATGTCAGAATGGTGATCAGATCTCGGAAGCGAAGATAATTCTCTGACAGCCTGATCCATAATTCAGACGTCACTTTTGTGTATTTCAATTTCATACTTTAACCTAAAAAACTGTGTCCATATTTTAGGATTTCTAGTTATTGAAATGGTTCTTCCAATTTATTTCAAGGTTATGGATATACCTTATAGTTGTGGCATAACTATCCAGGACATATTACTGTATAAATAAATATAGCCCTTTTATAAATAAATATAGCACCTTTATTTTTTTAACATCCAGAATATCTTTAAGTCTAGTATAAAGTGACAGTAAACAATGAAAGTGAACAGTTGTAAAGAATTCCTTAAACAGAGAATTGTAACCAACATGCAACTAATACCTAGATTGTTTTTGGTATAAACAATTATATCACAGGTGTGATGGAATGGTAGGCAGATAGGACTGACTGTATCCAACCCCATTCTGAATGTCCTGGTGATGAGAACACTCAGCCTCCTGCACATTACTCTATTGTCTGTTCACCTCAAGGGACCATAGCTCCACGGTTAATGAGGATGAATGTTGAGATTCTTCTCCCAACAGTAGTAATTTGATCATTGTCTCTTGATCCTAAAATGACCTTGAGGAAATGAGGCACTGTACCAGTTTAGGTGTTAGAAGACACGTGTCTGTGTTTTAGTTAACCAACATTCAAATCCACTTGGAATCAAATGTTCTGAAATGGAATGTGAAATTCAGTCAAAATCTGTTTGCTGCTATGCAGGTGCATGTGTGCATAACAAATATTATCTTTGGATGGTGATAAATATTATTTAAAATTATTATTAAAGCACAGAAATCTGGGAAATGTGGGGTTAGCTGTGCTTTCTTAGAAAATGTATTGTAGGGGCTGAAGTGATAGCGAAGTGGGGAGGGGCATCTGCCTTGCACACAGCTGACCCAAGTTCCATCCCCGACATCCCATATGGTCCCCCAGGTACTGCCAGGAGTAAGTCCTGAGTGTAGAACCAGGAATAACACCTGAGCACCACCGGCTGTGACCCACAAAGGAAAAAAAGAAAAGAAAAAACTGTATTGTAGTCCTGGAGTTCACTTTCCTCCATGTGTCTAGTAAAATTAGGATTGTTTTGTGATACAGATGAGTCTTCTGCTCATGTAACAAAGGATTTCTTTTTGCCCAACTCACAGAATTGCTTTTTTTTAGTTGACTTTGGTGTGGCTGCTTTTTTTTTAGTTGATTTTGGGAGAACATATGAACCAACAGTCATTTCTGCCTGATTATTAATTATAGAGGATTTCCACTTCTTGATAATTGTCCTCTATTATTCTTTCCTGTATTGTATATTTTAAGATTATAGTTAAACATTATTTTTTAATGGCCAGATTCTCCCATGGTGCTAGGGACCTCTGGGCCCATCCCAGGTTTAGTCTGTACAGTGTTGCCTAACCTCATGGTGCTCAGGCATGAAGTTCTGGGGCTGAGTGTTACAAGGGCGCTGAGGAAGGGACGTAGGGCTTTAGCTACCAGGTTTGTGCTCCCACTCTTTAAGCCGTTTCTCCAGATCACTTGTATTGTTCAGGTCCAAAAATTCACAGTATGTTTGGAAATCAAAAAATGAATTCCAGGAGATAATGGGCATGGCATCTACAACTATCCTTTGCTTTCAATATTATGAAACTAAATCCTCAATGCAAAAGACCCGGGGCTGGAGCGATAGTACAGAGGCGAGGGCATTTGCCTTGCACATGGCTGACCCAGGTTCCATCCCCAGCATCCCATATGGTCCCCCAAACACCACCAGGAGTAATTCCTGAGTGCAAACTCAGGAATAACCCCTGAATATTGCTGGGTGTGACCCAAAAAAAGCAAAAAAAATGCAAAAGACCCAAGTAAGGCTGAAAAATAAATGCCTGATAGACATTATGTTAATTTTCCAGTTCTCAGCTGGATGCAGTTGAATGCATGGAGGTGGCCATGGGAAGAACACTTTCTACTTCTTTATTTCAAGCAATAATTCAAGTGGCATCACAAGGAAAGCTCACCATTAGGCTGATTTTAATACAAAAATTTTATTTGGGGCAGGAGTTAACCCCAACTATAAGCACAACAAACCTCAGATATTTTAGGAGGTAGATTGAAAAGGCTTTGTCTCATGGAAAGTCTGTTCACCCGCCTCCTTCCCCTTCATGACCCTCTGTCTCCCTCCCCCTCTGTCTCCCTCCCCCTCTGTGTCACTGCCCCTCCCTTCCCTGCTGTCTTCCCCCATCTCCCTCCCCCTCCCTCCCCCTATGTCTTCCCCTCTCTGTCTCCCTCCTCCTCCATCAATTTTCTCTCTGGTACCTGCTGAGTTCCCTCAGGAATACCCTGAGATGAGGCCTGTGCAGGATATTTTGGCCTTTCCCTGTTTCTCAAAGGCAGGTGTCCATTGTTTTGTGAGGATAAACAGAAAAACAGGCGGTGTAGGTAAGGACTCAGCAGATATTAAGATGGGGGGTTCTTTCTTGAGGGGCCTGCAGCCACCTTTTGTCCTCCCTTCCCACAGAAGTCCTAGCCCCACCTACCAGCCCATTTTCCCTCCTTGATCCCAGAGATAAGTCTTTGTGCTGTGCTTTGCTGCCACATTTGCCTTCCTCCTCACCCCAACCTCATAGTGAAGAAAGCCAAGCTATTGAGAAAATTAGGACATGGCATAGACCTGCTTAACAAAGAAAACTTTAATGTTTACTTAGCATCTTGGTTGCAAATTGATGGGTCTCTTATGCATCTGTAAAAACCTCCAACAGTTGAGCCACTGTATTTCTGCTCAAATTCTACAACCCATCAGTACCACCTGGCCTATGTGTATGGTAAAGGTGATGATTGTCTATGCCATTTCTTCCTTTCCTTTCTCTCTCTCTCTCTCTCGATTTCTCTCTCAGTCTCTCTCTTGTGCATACGTGTGTACTCATGCATGGAAATGTGCCAGGTTTTCTTCTGCCAGGCTGTCACCCGGAGCGGCTTTCCTGACCTCCTTGATCAAATACATTAAGAGATTCTTCCATGTTAGTGCTGCCAAACCCAGATTGGCCAAGAGCTAGGGTTTGTGGAAGGTGGTTGCATGACCCGAACCACTTTGAAGGTGTCTGCCTGGGTTCCTCCATAGTTTTACAGCCCCTTAAGGCTTTTAAATATGAGAACGTTGAAACAAACATAAACAGTAGTTGAAAACAAACCATTACCAGGAAGCTGTGGATAGATTGGTGGAACCATTAACACACACACACAGGCCTTGTAAAGGGGCTTGTCTTCAGTCTGAATGTGACTTCCACTTTCAGTCTCTTCTGGCCTTGATTCAGGCCTTCCCCTACACACACACACACACACACACACACACACACACACACACACACACACACACACACACTGCACACGCACACACGCATTCATGCATACAAGTCTGTGGTGACTTCTTCTGGAGTTTGTTAAGTTAATTTCAGGAGCTCCTATCAGTAGCTGAAGTTCAAATCCTCCAGTGATCTCATGAGCAAGGGTCCTGGTTTCTGGTGAGGGTGCTCTTCCTTCATCCACGAATTCATTAATTCTTCGCTCTGTTCACATTTATTGAGTGCCTCTTAATAACTGGATATTGTGCTGTGCCGGGTAGAAAGAGGCAGGGAGCCAGATTCCTTGATGTCAGGCATCAGCGTTCGCAGTAAGGAGATGCTGACTGCATTAGAATGGAAATAAACAGGACCTCCCAGGAACACGGGGACACACAGCCTGGACAGCTCAAGGAGAACGCGAGCAGGTGTTGTCCATTGTGGTGACCCAGAAGGCTAAGAGAGACAATTCAGGATAGAGATAGTGAAATGATACAGAAGCTCTTTAGGGAGTGCTGGGAATGAGGACGCTAGTCCTTTTTCCTGTGGGTATGATGTCCCTGTAAGAATTCTTAGATTCTGGCCCATGGAGCAATGAGAGGGGAAACTGGTTTACTCCCTGGCCAGCTTCAGCTAAGCTCCTAGGGTCAGCAGACACATGGGTTGCTGTGGCCGTGCCCTCCGGGCCTGGAGCCGGGATTGAGGCCTCTCCCTCATCCCCCCACCTCCAGTGACCCAGTGGGCGTGGCTACAACCCTGCAGCCTCCATCATCAGTAATGCTCAGAAGAGAAGCCCCTACATGCACAGATGCACCGGCTCCTACACAAGGCTTGTGCGGCGCAAAGTGCCAGGTTTAGATAACAACCAAGTTTAGGGGCCAGGTCTTTCCTAGGACCGTGCCTATATATATACTGTAATGACCAATGTAGTTGCACACACTGGAGAGGGAGGACTGGGAATGGGAGTGGGTGGTGGGCTGTGGCCTTTGGTGGTTGTAGGGGCACACTGGTGGTGAAACTGGTGTTGTACAATGTATACTTGTGATAACTGTACTACGAGGAAATTTGTCAATCATGGTTTTTAATGTTTTAAAAATTAAAGCAAAAAAAGAATTCTTAGATTCCACCTAGTGTTGCTCCCAGACGTTCCCTTGGGTCCAGTCCCCAAGCATGCAGCTAAGCCTTCCTGGGTGCTCAGCAGCCCCCTCAAGCCCCCTCAAGCCACCTGGCTGCAGGGAAGACAAGCTGGGAAGGTGGTTCCGTGGTTCTCCCTGGTTTGCTCGCTTGTCTGCTCTGCTCACGTTCCTCTGGGGCCGTTCCACGGTGTCAGTAGGTTCTCTGGGTGTGCTGTTTGGAGTGTACCTAGTTCCTGGGCAAACACAAACTAAAGGTGATTATTCAGCAACTCTCCCCAGGTAAAAGCCAAAAAAAAAAAAAAAAAAGAGCCTCTGTGTCATTTTCATTTCATTTTCAGCACTTTTCCCCCTGAATATTGAGATGACCTGAAGTTTTTAGTCACTTATTTGCATACAGTTACTATGGGGCCAGAAACTACAGTGGATGCAGCATTGCATGATGCTGACTTGAGTTTATCCTGGACATCCCATATGGTCGCCTGAGTCCTCCCAGGAGTGAGCCCTGAGTACAGAGTCGGGAGTAAGTCTTGAGCTTAGCCAGGTGTGAACTGAAAACCCAAACAAAACAAAGCTGCTAGTAATTACCTATGAATTGTGATGAAAGTCTTTATTTTATTTTATTTATTTATTTATTTATTTTTTTGCTTTTTTGGGTTACACCCGGCAGTGCTCAGGGGTTTCGCCTGGCTCTGCACTCAGGAATCACTCCTGGCGGTGCTTGGGGGACCATATAGGATGCCGGAAATCGAACCCTGGCCAGCTTGGGCCAGCCACATGCAAGGCAAATGCCCTACCCGCTGGACCATTGCTCTGGCCCCCCTGATGAAAGTCTTTATGGATTTTCTGCCTTTGTGTGATAATTTCTCCTACACTCGAAAGAATTGTGAAGATTGCAAAAAAAAAAAAAAAGGCCACTGTCTGTGTGTGCACTGGATGTGTTGCAAGTATGTGATGATGAATTGTTATGAGGGTCTAGACTTTGTTCTTTAAAATAATTTCCATTCTGGAGATACCTGGACTTTTTTTTTCTTTTTTGTATAACACTCCACAATGCTCAGGAATTGCTCCTGGCTCTGCACTCAGGAATTACTCCCGGCAGTGTTCAGGGACCAACCATATGGGATGCTGGGAATCGAACCTGGGTTGGCTGTTTGCAAGTCAAATGCCCTACCTGCTGGACTATTGCTCCAGCCCCTGGAATTTTTTAAACTGTATATTACCCTGACTCTCTGCTTCCATTTGCTTTATTGTGTCATCCAAATAGAAATCCAATACAAATTTTGGAAAAGTTTAACTCTATACCATACAATAAAGAGCAGATAGAGAGGGAGAGGATGTGAGTGGGGGAGCACATGTGTGAAGCCCTGGGTTCAGTCCCTGGAACCACAAAAACAACAAAATTTTTAAAAATCATACAAGCTCCTCTTCTCTCTGCCCTGCCCCTGATAAACTCTGCAAAATTCAAGTAAATGCCTTCATAGGAATTTTACTAATCGTTCTGAAAAGTGGCTTGTGAAGCACTTGACATATTTTCCAGATTTCAGATCCGGCTTGATGTCAGAGAAAGATAAGGCAGTGCTCAGAAATGACTCTTATAACAGCACATTTGTATTACAAAAGGAATACGGTGTATATAATATACCAGAAGTTTCTGTGACGCTAAGAAACAGTGTTTCCTCAACAACAACAAAATCATTTTGTGCCGGAAACTGACATGTTAAGAAGTCTAGTAAGGGCTACAGGCTCGGAAGATTAAGAGAATTGGAAATGAAGATGAAAGGGCCAGAAGTCTTCAGCAAGGCAAGCAAATCACAGAAGAGCTTTTGAAAAGGGGTGCGAGAGAGAGGGCTGCTTGGCCCAGTCAGGATAGAAGGAACAAGGTCAGGGAGAAAGGAAGAAAGGAACATTTATGCCCTAATTAGCCGGCAATTTGTTACAAAACAGCCTTGCCACCTGGAGAGTAGAAAGTTAAAAATTTATTGGCACAAACCATCATATGAGCCAAATTGGAGCAGGCTGTGTTCCAGGCCTCCAGTGGAGCCTGCTGTGGATGGCGAGCACATCCCAGACACAGGGGTCACAGGCAGGTGCTGGGATGGGACAGGACCTTGTCAAAGCAGGGCATCTGAGGGCCTGGGACATGCCTATTACCATCGGTCACTCTCTTCAAAGTCAAGGAACGTGTCTGGCCTTGGGCATAGCACTGTGATACTTTCACCAAATGAAACTAAATAGGACAAGCAAAGAACCGCTGCCTCTTTGGCATCTCATTGTTGATGCTCAACTTTTCCATTAAAGGCTAATATTTCTCTTTCACCCTGACCATGGCGCCCACTTGCTTTATTCTAGTACTGAATATCCGGTGTTTCTCTAACTCGACACTTTTACCTTGACAACTGCCCTTCTTCATTCCTTCTTCTCTACCAGGAACTGTACAATTTTAGTGGCTTTATTTTTTTTCTGGTTTGTGTGGGTGAGTGGATCTAGTGATCTAGTGGGTGAGTGGTGGGGTTCAGGGTCACACCTGGAGATCATTCTATGTGGTGCTTGGGGAACCACTTGAAGTGCTAGGAATCCAACTGGGGTCGGCTGTGTGCAGTACTACTGCCTTCCTCCTGACTGTTTCTCCAGCCCCACAGTCCTCTTGTTTATCTATCTTTGGTTTTGATTGGGGGTAGTGGGGATGTTTTGCACAGTTCTGTTGTACTGCAGAAAAAAGGCCACTTTTGTGGTTGACTCTGAAAAGCTCCTTCCCCCTGTGCCTTGTTTCCTGGGCAAGGCAACTGGCAGCTTCAGCCATTCTGGGAAATTACTTCATCTATCTCTGTGCTGATCCTCAGCTAGAGCCCTTTGCCATTGCAACTCCCAGTCCACTTGGATCTATGACCGGTGTTGTCCGTGCCCTCGTGGGCTGAGGGTTGTTGATGTTTCCATCTTTGTTCCACACGTTTCTGTAGCTGCTGACCCTGAACAGAGACCACAGAGCACAGAGCACAGACATCCATGTTCTCCCCAACCTGTCTGTCTGCCCAGAGCTTCCATACACTAACATTTGAAAGCAGCTTCCTCTCTTTTTCCTTCTCGGCTCTGCTCTCTCCCTTCTCCAGAGTTGGGCAGTTTTCCCTCTGTAAGCTCCTGAACTCCACTCTCAGAGCACCAGAAATATCATTTAATCACTGTAAAGGAAGTACTGAAGCTCACAGGGTCCTTGGACATGGGTGGAGGGAGGGAAGCGGGTGCTCTGCTGAGGAATATGGTGTGAGACTGATGATGCATGAAGAGTATAATTAACAGCATTGTAGATCCCGGTACCTCAATAAAAGGAAAGAAGGAAGGAACGATAGAAGGAAGGCTGGAAGGAAGGATGAAAGGAAGTAATGAAAGGAAAGAATGAAGAAAGTAAAGCAGGGAGGAAGGAATGAAATGAGGGAGGGAGAGAAAGAAAAGAAGGAAAGGAAGGAAGGGAAAGAAGGAAAAAGGGAGAGAGAAACAGAGGAAGAAAGAACTCTCACACTGATTAGATTAATTTATGGTGGCTGTCAATAACCCGCCAGTCAGCTGTGATCTCTCTGGTCTAAGGCCATAAGCCCTGGGGACATTGAAATGCGTCTGTGCAGGGGCTCAGGCACTTCTCAGCTCCCATCACAGCATCTGATTTTGATGACAGTGATGGTGAGAATAAAGGAGGTCGTCGCACCCCGGAGAAGCTGTGAGCCAGGAATGTCTTGTTAGATGTATTTAGAAAGGACACAGCAGACAGGGCACAGCCCTGAGAATGAGGGCCGGCTTCATTTTGAACTGAGACGCCAGCCATCTTCTCGTCCTAAAATACTGTTTCTAATGCGTACAGTGCATGTCAGAATCACCTCCCATTTATCCAAACACAAAGCCCAAATGGGGTCGGGGCTGACAGAAGCTCAGACCTTCAGGTCCCATTGGGCATGTGGCCTGGCAGCCAACCCACAGCGTGGTTCAAACTTCCACAAAGGTCAGGGGAGCTGACCCCCAATGACTCACATGATGAAGACAGGCTGCACATGGCGTGGGCTAGAAACTCGGGGTCCCTTCCAGGGAACTCACTGTTCAATGCTCAGGCCTGGGGGTGCTCAGGACCAATTCCACCCTGGCCACTCCTGGTGGAGCTCTGAGGCCATGCTGTGCCAGTGGTGGAGCACAGGCCCTGTGTGTTCCTGACCTCAGACCTCTCACCCCAGTGTGTTCTCTCCCTCTCCCTGCTGCCCACCAGGCACATATTACTAACGAGGGCTATAGAAATAATCACATAAAGTCTCATCATCATTTCACACCTAGGATTTTTTTTGGGATGTGGGGGTCTCACCTGGTGGTGCTCAGTGCTTACTCCTGGCTCTGTGCTTAGGGATCACTCCTGGCTGGGCTTGAGGGACCCTATGGGGTGCCAGGAATTGCACCTGGGTCAGCTGTATGCAAGGCAAGTGCCTTACCTGGGCCTCAGCTCATTTTCTTTAACAAAGAAAAGTAATAACTTTCAGGGGATCATCCAAGTGTTGCCCAAGACTATGGGTGCCTCCCAGCAGTTTTCAGCCAACCCGACTGACAGTTCAATGTAAGGGCCTGGGGATAAGGTGCTGCCTGGTCCCCATGGTGCTGAGCATTTCCCAGACCACCCCAGTGGTGCTCGGGGATCAAGTGGTTCTGGAGAGCCAACGAAGTTCAGCTGCATGCGAGGCATGTGACTCAACCCCTGTCCTCTCTCTGGCCCCCTCAGCTGATTTTTTTTTTTGCTTTTTGGGACACACTCAGCGTTGCCCAGGGGTTACTCCTGGCTCTGCACTCAGGAATTACTCCTAGCACTGCGTGGGGGACCATATGGGATGCCGGGGATCGGACCCGGTCAGCTGCATGCAAGGCAAACGCCCTCCCCACTGGACTATCACTCCGCCCCCTCATCTGATTATTAAAATGGGGAGTACATCAACTCTGTTGGTAGACTGGAGACAGTTCTCATCTCTAATAACACTGAAAAGTACTAGAACAGGTGAATCTGGGTAATAACAGCCCGAATAAGTGGCGCGTCTGCAATTCAGGTGGCTCAATCTGAATCCTTGAAATAATGTCCTGAGTCTCTGGCAGAGGACGCTGGGCCAAAGGTAGAACAAAGCGAGGAGCATGCCATTCTCCTTTGAAAGCTGCCCGCTCTCCTGTTTCCATGGCAAAGCAGTCTCTGGGGTATGCTGTGAGGAGGGCTCTCTTAGAAACTGCACAGAAGAAAGAAGAGAAGGAAAGCAGCAACTCAGGGCTGTGTTTGTAGGAAACAGCTTGGCCCCCCACTGCTGGAGGGCGAAGCACCAGCTCTGAAGCATCTTCTGCACCGGCCAGCCCTCCCTCCTCAGCACGAGGGAGGCGCCTGATTAATTTTGTTTGACAGCAGCTGAAAGTGTGCCCTGCCTGGCACACAGGCTGGTTACCTTCAGTATGGTTGCAGCTGAATACTCCGCCAATGATTTGTCATCACTATTCATCTCAGAGAAAGGAGAGAGGTGCTTTTCAGGAAAAACAAAAGGAAATTGGACTTAGTCTTATGGAAAATCCGAATCTCCTAAGTGAATATTTGATGGCAGAAAAGTTGAGGAATACATGAACAATTTCATTGTTTTCACACACACACACACACACACAAAGAGTATCAGGAGGGAATGTGGTAGGAATGATAAATACTTTTGATTTGGAGATTTCCTTTTCTCCCCAGTGCTCAAATGTGGCTCAAATTTCATCTTAGGGGGTTTTAGTGTGCATTTTTTGTGGGGGTGGGGCGAGTGTTGGGGGCCACACCCAGCAATGAATTATGCCATGTTGGGAATTGAACACAGGATGCTCACATGCAAAGCATGCACTCCAACTCTTTGAGTCACCCTCTGGGCCCATAACACTCACTTTGATGTGCTATTGTCAAACACTGTGTTTGCAGCCCTTGGTAAGCGTTGATGGTTGCAGCATGTGCAGGATATGTCTGCAACTGACCAAACCTCGCCATATATGTGTGTGTATGTATATAACCGCCTCTTCTGTGTAATGTGCAAGCAGTTTTGATACAAAAGTAACAGAGAGAGAAAGCTTGGCTGTAAGGAGCTCTATTTTTATTTATTTCAAAGTTTTATTTATTTAATTTTTAATTTTATTATATATTTGATTGAATTTTTTTTTTCTTTTTTGGGTCACACCGGCAATGCTCAGGGGTTACTCCTGGCTCTGCACTCAGGAATTACTCCTGGCGGTGCTTGGGGACCATATGGGATGCCAGGGATTGAACCCAGGCCGGCACAGGCCAGCCGCGTGCAAGGCAAACGCCCTACCCTCCTGGGCTATAGCTCCGGCCCCTTGATTAAATTTTTTATGGAGGACTTTTATATGACACTTGTCTGTTGGAAATATATGAGAGCTTAAAAGCAAGGGAAGTTACATCTCACAGAGTCCCAGTCTGAAGGACTTTACTGATGGGTGGAGACAGGTGATCAGGAAAAGGACCAAGGACAAAGAGGAGTAAGAATGGGCCCAGTTCTGTAAGCACTGCTCAGGTGATGCTATGGTTTTTGAGGGAAGGTTGGTGGTTGTCCTGGAAAGCACCATAACTTTGAATTTCAGTTTGCTGGTAAGAATTCAAGGACAGGTGTGGAGAGCTGTTTTAGCAGTTGTGAGCCTTGTGTTGCGAGAATCACTGCCCAAATGAAGATGAAAGTGCTTGAGACATGGGGGAGACAGCAGAGATGGAAAATGTACTTTGGCACTTTTCTATTCCTCGTGGGGACCGTGGAGTTCAGTATCCATCATGTGTGGCTTGTTAGAAACTGGGATCATGGGCCTCATCCAGGCCTAGTGGAACCAAATCTGCATTTAAAGAACATTTTCGTACATTCCCTTAGTCCTAAGAGATG
Source organism: Cryptotis parvus (assembly GCA_021461705.1). Classification (NCBI taxonomy): domain Eukaryota; kingdom Metazoa; phylum Chordata; class Mammalia; order Eulipotyphla; family Soricidae; genus Cryptotis; species Cryptotis parvus. The sequence continues at coordinate 90,904 of JAJIBD010004440.1, read as the reverse complement.
CTGCCTCAGGACTTAAATCACCAACACATAGTTAATTATTTGTACTCTGTTAATTTATTACATGCCTTAATATCTTGAGAAAGTAGACATTTATTTAACCAAAATAAGGTGAATTCTAGAGTGAGCCAGAGAGCATGGGAAGTAGGGTTATGTGGATACTTACTTCTTTCAAACACATTTAAACTAAGGACTTTTGCGCTCGGCTCGCGCCGGGCCTAGCTGACCATGGAACCCCGAGGAGGGCAGATGGGTTTTGGGGAGTGGGCCCGCTGCCTCTGAGGGGTCCCGGAAGCAGCCGGATGAGACTCGCCCATCACACTAGCCACCATTTTTGCTGTCCGGACGCTGCGAAATTGCCTCAGACCAGATCAACAGAGCAAAGCCAGTTCGAGCTCAGGTCGCACGGCCGCAAGCGGCCGCGCGGTCCACTAAAATAGTGAAACAGTAATGTATTTTAATGCACTGCATTCAACGAAGAGCAGGAAAGTTTGTTGGGAAGGAGATATAAAGAGGAAAGAAATGATATACAGAACCCGCCAAGTGGTTGAGATGCGGGAGGGGGAGAGAGGTGGGGACTTTGGTGATGGGAGATGGGTTTGGGGGGAGGGATGCGTGTTGGAACACTGTAGAACCAAAGCTCTACATGAGCATCTTTCAATTAAAAAAAAAAGAGGTGGAATCTACCACAAACATGTGGGAATCAGTGGTTAGGTAGGACAGAGAGGGGAACAGTGTGCTAATATTTGTCAAAAATGATGGTGCCAGCGTAGAACTGAGCATTGAATATAGGAGGAAAGATGTACATGATGATCTCTGAATGTGTGTATTGCAATCCACAATGTGTAAGAGAAGAGAGGGGAGAGAGAGAGAAGAGATAGGGAACTTGCCATGGAGGCGGGCTAGGGGGGGGAGGGAAGTGGGGACATTGGTGGTGGGAAGTGGGCACTGGTGGAGGGATGGGTGCTGGAACACTGTATGACGGAAACCCAAACATGAACATCTTTGTAATTGTATGTCACATGGCGGTGTAATAAAATATTTAAAATAAAAAAAATTTAAAAAAAAATAAATAAACTAAGGACTTTATCATTTAAACTGAGACTTTGAATAATGATCCAAACAAGTTTTGCAAAGTGGAGCAATATTCTATGGGAGCCTGTCTCTCAAGGGAGAGACAGGCCCCATATTAATCATAGGGTTAACCATGACTCTCTGAAGTCATGGTTAATATTACAAACTAATCATTATTAAAATAGTCCTTTTCCCCAGTAATACTTGGATTGGTGATATGGTTATTTACCTGTTTGTTGTTAATCACCAACAAAAGCTAATATGCTTTAGTAGTGAAAAAAAATCATCTGCCTTTCTCTATCTCAAGTGTGCTAAGGAATCTTGAGGCTGATGTTCAAAAAAGACAAGGTGTGGGAATTTGCATTGGGATAAACATCCTGAAGAATTCTCTTGTTAGTGCAAGGGAAATGCAGTGTGAGTGTTACCTAGAACACTGTTGTGAGACTATTAATATAAGTGTTATGAACTGCATTGATCCAATTCTCAGGTGAGCATTGTGAAGATGCGATGGTGGAAAATGATTTTGCATTCACGGAAGAATTTCGTATTCTAAGTATTGAAGCATACCCCCATTATGTTGCTGGCTGGTTATGTTGCATTTTGTTATAGAAAATAATTCATCATATTATTTTTACAGGAAAACTAATCATTAGTACCTAATTTTATGGGTACTTGAAGTTCATTTCTTTGCTACCTTCCTATTGTAGAAGTAAACAAGTGAAAACAAGCTTTTTGTGTACATGCTGGGGGTGCAGCCCAGAGATTCCACACAAGGACTGCTGTGCTTCTTTCTGGTGACTTCAGACAGGAAGATGATGATAGGAAGACAGGTGGGAAAATGATGGGATTGGGGAAATTTGGTAATAATTGCCCATTGTAAATCTGCTACATGGGTTAATGCTGGGATTTTGTACCTGGAGGAAGAACAGAATTTGAATCATTTTTCATGCTCAATTTATCAGTGACATTCGCAACTCTACTCAGTGATTTAATTGCTATATAAAATTGAGTAATGATCATTTGCAATATGTAAGGAGGTACAGACATGTAAATATTCAGGTTATAAACTTGACATTTTCTTGGGCCACACCCAGAGGTGCTTAGAGCTCACCCCTGGCTTTTCACTCATGGATCACACCCATGAGTGCTGGGGTGGTGGGGTGGAGTGAGGCATATGGGATGCCAGGGATCAAGCCCCGGGTTGGCTGTGTGCAAGAAAATGATCTACCTGCTGAACTCCTAGTCCCTGAAATATTTTTAACTGGAAATATTTTTTGACAAATTTAAAGTATGAAAATACAATTGATTATTTTGTTGTTTTATAAAAATACCTTGAAATTTTCTATTTAATGACCAAAGTGATTAAATGATCTTTATGTTCCAAATCACTCTGTTTGTTTGAATCACCCCTGACAGTGCTCAGAACTTAGTCCTCGTTCTGAGCTCAAAGACCATTCCTGGGGGGGTTAAGGAGACCACACAGGGTATCAGAGATTGAACCCTGCATGCAAGGCAAGTACCATAACCACTGTACCTTCTCTCCAGCTCCCATTAAATCACTTTAGCAGTTGTTCCTCATATTATTTGGCCTTAAAGAACATGTTATTCAAAGGAGGATATTAAATCTCATTCTCTGAGTGACAATAAAAGTAAAATCTTTCGGAAATATTTATGTACCTTTGCATTATCAAATTAAAAGCAGGTGTGTGTGTGTGTGTGTGTGTGTGTGTGTGTGTGTGTATGCATGGCATTCAAAGTTGGTCAACACACGGGTCCTATATTGTTGGTGTTTTTATTGTTTATTGTTTATTTTGGGGTTATGCCCAGCTGTGCTTGGGACTTATTTCTGGCTCTGCTCAGAAAACACTCCTGGAAATATTCAGGGGGCCATAAGCCATGCTAGGGATTGAATTAAGGCCAGCTGTCTGCAAGGCAAGCTACTTATCTGCTATTCTACCAGTTTTGCCCCTTGTTGGCACTTTTATGGAAACAACCTTCCAATATTGTTAAAATAATATTTTTTTAAAGTATTTTATTATACCACTGTGAGATATACAATTACAAAGATACACAATTAAAAAGTTCATATTTGGATTTTGGTCATACAGTGTTCCAACACCCATCCCTCCACAGTGCCCATCTCCCACTACCAACGTCCCCGGTTCCCTCCCCCTCCCCCAGCCCTCCTCCATGGCAGGTTCTTTATTTCTTTCCCTTTCTCTCTCTTTCTCTTTTCCTTCCCTTCCAGACTATAGATTACAAACCATACATTAAAGGGTTGTCATGTGTATCTTTTTGCCTGTATTTAATGCTCAGTTCTAGGTTGGTATTAGTACCCTCGACAATTGTTAACACACCCATTTTCTGTCTTACCTAGCCTCTGACTCCCACAAGTTTGTGATAATTTACACCCTTGACAAGACATCCTGATACATGTTTCACTTGACCTTGGATATTGGTCTAATATGTACATATATATTTATGTCATGCAAATAAATGCAGTCATTCTATATCTGTCTCTCTTTCCTTCTGGCTAATTTGACTCAACATAATCTTCTCCATGTCCATCCATTTATAGGCAAATTTTATAACTTCGTTTTTCCTAACAGCTGCATAGTATTCCATTGTATAGATGTACCAAAGCTTCTTTATCCAGTCATCGATTCTCGGGCACTCTGGTTGCTTCCAGATTCTGGCTATTGTGAATAATGCTGCTATGAACATAAAAGTAGGGATGGTGTTTCCGCTGTGTATTTTTGGCTTCCCAGAGTATATCCCCAGGAGTGGTATGACTGGGTCAAATGGGAGTTCAATTTCTAGTCTTTGAAGGAATGTCCATATTATTTTCCAGAAAGGCTGTATCAGCCGGCATTCCCACCAACAATGGATGAGTGTCCCCTTTTCCCCACATCCACGCCAGCACTTGTTGTTCTTGCTCTTTTGAATATGTGCCAGTCTCTGTGGTGTAAAATGATATCTCATTGTTGTTTTTATTTGCACCTCTCTGATGATTAGTGATGATGAGCATTTTTTCATATGCTTTTTGACCATTGGAATTTCTTCCTTGTTGAAGTTTCTGTTCATTTCTTCTCCCCATTTTTTGATGGGGTTGTTTGTTTTCTTCTTGTAATGTTCTACCAGTGCCTGATATATCCTGGATATTAACCCCTTATCAGATGGGTATTGGGTGAATATTCTTTCCCATTCTGTGGACTGCCTTTGTATCTTAGTCACTGTTTCTTTTGAGGTGCAGAAGCTTTTTAGTTTCATGTAGTCCCATATGTTTATCTTTTCTTCTAGTTGCTTTGTTAGTGATGTTTCACCTTTGAAGATGCCTTTAGCTTCAATGTCGTGGAGGGTTTTTCCTATATTTTCTTCAATGTACTTTATGGATTCAAGTCTGATATTGAGAGCTTTAATCCATTTTGATCTGATTTTTGTGCATGGTGTTACACACAGGTCCAAATTCATTTTTTTACATGTTGCTGCCCAGTTTTCCCGACACCACTTGGTGAAGCGGCTTTCCTTACTCCATTTTGGACTCTTTGCACCTTTATCAAAGATTAAATGATCATGTGTTTGAGGTTGGGTGTCAGCATACTCAATTCTATGCCATAGGTCCACAGGTCTGTTTTTATTCCAATACCATGCTGTTTTAATTACTACTGCCTTGTAGTACAGTTTGAAGTTGGGAAAGGTGATGCCTCCCATCTTCTTTTTCCGGAGGATTGCTTTAGCTATCCTTGGGGGGTTTATTGTTCCATACAAATTTCAGGAGTGTTTGGTCAATTCCTTTGAAGAATGTCATGGGTATCCTTATAGGGACTGCATTGAATCTGTACAGAGCTCTAGGGAGTATTACCATTTTGACAATGTTGATTCTCCCCATCCATGAGCAGGGAATATGTTTCCATTTCCTTGTGTCCTCTTTTATCTCTTGGAGCAGTGTTTTGTAGTTTTCTTTGTACAGGTCCTTTACACACTTGGTTAAGTTGATTCCTAGGTATTTGATTTTCTGTGGCACAATTGTGAATGGAATCGTTTCCTTAATATCTCTTTCTTCTCTTTTGTTATTTGTATATAGGAAAGCCACTGACTTCTGGGTGTTGATTTTGTATCCTGCCACTCTACTATATGTATCTATTGTTTCTAGGAGTTTTGTCGGAGAGAGTTTAGGGTTCTCTAGGTATAATATCATGTCATCTACGAATAATGATAGCTTGACCTCTTCCTTGTCTATCTGGATGCCCTTGATGTCCTTTTCTTCTCTGATTGCTATGGCAAGTACTTCCAGTACTATATTGAATAAAAGAGGTGAGAGTGGGCAACCTTGTCTTGTCCCTGATCTCAGGGGGAAGGCTTTCAATTTTTCCCCATTGAGAATGATGCTCGCTGTGGGGTTTTGGTAGATGGCTGTAACTATCTTGAGGAAAGTCCCTTCAATTCCCATTTTCTGGAGGGTTTTAATCATGAAAAGGTGCTGGATCTTGTCAAATGCTTTCTCTGCGTCTATTGATAGGATCATATGGTTTTTATTTTTTCTCTTATTGATATGATATATTATGTTGATTGACTTGCGAATGTTGAACCATCCTTGCATTCCCGGGTGAATCCTACTTGGTCATGATTTATAATCTTCTTGATGAGTCTTTGGATTCTGTTTGCTAGTATTTTGTTGAAAATCTTAGCATCCGTTTTCATCAGGGATATCGGTCTGTAGTTTTCTTTCTTTGTGTGTCTCTCCCTGCTTTGGGTATCAGGGTGATATGTGCCTCATGGAAGCTGTTTGGGAGTTTTTCTGTTTCTTCTATTTCTTGGAAGAGCTTGAAAAGGACTGGCAGTAGGTCCTCCTTAAAGGTTTGGTAGATTTCACTAGTGAATCCGTCTGGACCTGGGCTTGTTAAAATAATCTTAAGGAGTCTTAATACTCCTTTAGCCTAGCATTTCGCTCTCTAGAACTTTACGAAATCAATGAAAAACTCAGTAAAATTTAATTAAATGGATCATTATTGCAACATTATTTATCAGTTGAAAAAGTAATCAGATCCTGGACTATGGAACATGGTGAGCATATTTTCTAAACTCCAAATGAGAAAAAAAACATAGCCATGTAAATAAATGAGAATTTTCAGAAGGATTTTACATAGGAAGATTCTTATCATTATAATGTGCAAGTTCCAAGAAAGTTGAATATTTTTGTTTTGGGATCACACCCAAGACAAGCACTGACCCCTCTACTATCTCTTGGACCCCCAAAGAAAATTAATTTTGGAAGTGTTAAAAAAGCATATTCATTAAAAGTGGCAGGGAAATGCAAAAGATCACAATGGTCTAAGCTGAAGCCTTGAGGAAGGTTATTATGTCTGTTTGTTTGTTTTTTCTTGCCAGCTTTTGTAATATTTAGAACCTTTTCAGTCAGTTTATATCAATTGCATAATTAGGGGGAATTGACGAAAGTAGCTTTAACATCTGGGCTGTTTGAAGGTTAGTTCTGCTTCTGAACAGGTGGAGGGCTCAGTAAATGAACCCGGATTGTCCCTTCGGTGCTGAGGACCATCTGCCCAGTCCTGTTAACCAGTAACCACTGAAAGATCCAATTAGCAAAGGCGAGAGCAACCACATCTTTGTGAGTCCTCACTGGCTCTCCGCACCTCTCTACCGCCTTTAACTAATGGAGCTATTTACTGAGCTCAAGCTGTCCCCAAGGAAGGCAGCATTCTGCTTTGCTTCTATGCAAGTGTTGTTCACTTTTTACAACTGGCTACTGAATCAAAGCGGCAGCTGGCCCCTCGTGCTCTGACCCAGAACAATAGCCTGTGTCCTGGCTTCTCCAGGGCAGGCTGGCTCACTTATTTGTTGTCTCCCTGTTCAAGGCAATGTTCGTATGTATGTATGTATGTATGTATGTATGTATGTATGTATGTATGTATGTATGCGTATGTGTGTATGTATGTGTGTATGTATGTGTGTATGTATGTGTGCATGTATGTGTGTATGTGTGTATGTGTGTATGTGTGTATGTATGTACGTGCTTATTAATTTATTTATTTATCTATTTATTTATCTATTTGCTTATTTATTATATCACCATGAGATAGTCAATTGCAAAAGCTGATCATGGTTGGGTTTCAGTCACACTGTTCTACCACCCATCCCTCCACCAGTACACATTTCCCAACACCAATGTCCCATTTCCCTCCCCCAACCTGCCTCTATAACAGGCACTTTGCTTCTCTCACTCTCTCTTTTGCTTTCTCTCTCTGCGCATTGTGGTTTGCAATAAAGAAACTGAAGGGTTATCATGTATATTCCTTTACTTTCAATACTCAGTTCTAGTCTAGTGTTACCATTTCCAGCTATTATGGCAAACTGGTCCTTTCTCTATCTCACCAACCCTCTGTCTTCCACACACTTGTGATAGATTCCAAGTGATAGATTTATCATTGACAAATCCTTCTGGCCCCTGTTTAGGGCAATGCTCTTTAATTCTGCCCCTGTGATCAGAGGATGAGCTGCGAAGACTGAACACATGGTAGGTGACATTTTCCCTTATGACCTTGGGGGTAACATCACTGAACTAAGTTTACCTTTAAAATGGGAATTGTGGGGCAGTGAGACTGTACAGTGGGTCGGATGCTTGCCTGGCCATAGCAACTTGTTCATTTCCTGGTATGGTAATGATATCGTCTCCTGATGCCCTCTAGACCACATCCGAGCACTGAGGCAGGAGTAATACCTGAAGAATCTATGGGCTTTCTCTAGTACTCTCTCAGACCCTTTATTAGAGATCTGTAAACCGCAGTTTGATTTTTTTTGAGGGGCACTATATCCAGTGGTGCTCAGGGCTTACTCCCTGTCTCTGTGCATAGGGATCACTCCTGGTAGTGTTTGAGGGACCATATTCAGTGCCAGGAATCAAACTGGGGTCAGCTATGAGCAAGGCCAGTGCTTTACGTTCTGCAACATCTCTCTGGCCCCATAAGCAGCAGTTTAAGAGCAGAACCCTTGGACAGTAAGAGTTGTTTGAGGGGCTCAGAAACCCATTTTACCACTGTTTCTTTAAAGATCAGCCCATTTGTCTTTTGTCTTTTTATTCCAGTGTGGGGGCCGTGGTGACACTCATGTTGACCTTTGTGACCCTAGTGTTCAAAGTCAGTGCCCTCTCCACAGCCACTGTTCGCTTGGTTTCTTTGCAAGGAGAAAGACAGAGGGTGGCAGTCTCCCCCCTGCTGCCAGGCTGGGAGTTCTGTGACTTTGCAAGATGATCTCAAGAAGCAGAAGGCCCCACAGTATTTACTGTCCCCTGACAAAGGGACCCACATGCCAGTGCATATTGTGCCAATAAGCTGTGATGCTGTTGGCAGGAGCAGTGCTTCCAGAAGGCAGAGAGGCAGGATGGTAGATGATGTGGCCCTTGGGTGTCGAGGGCACTGGTGGTGGTGGTGGTAGCAGCGGGCTCTGGGCAAATGCTGCCCAGAGAAACTGCGTTAGTCACTCATTATGTGGGAGTTACAGCCTGACGGAGGCAGAAGGTTGGCCCTCATGCTTCATGAGTTTCCCTCTTCAAAATTTCAGTGTCCAAAGGTACTTGTTGCTTGCTATTGTTTTGGGGCCATAGTTGGTGGTGCTCAGGGCTTACTCCTTCCTAGCTCTGTGCCCAGGTATCACTCCTAGCAGGGCTCTCAAGACCACATGCATTGCTGAGATCAAACCAGGATCAACCTTAATGCTTTTACTACCTCTCCAGCCTTAAATAGCAAAGTGTTTACCTTATATTGCAATCTACAATGTGTAAGAGGAGAGAGAGAGAGAGGAGATAAAACCTGCCATAGAGGCAGGCTAGGAGAGGGGAGGAATTGGGGTTATTGGTGGTAGGAAATTGATACTGATGGGGATGGGTGCTGGAACACTGTATGACCAAAATCCAAACATGAACATCTTTGTAATTGTATATCTCACAGTCATATAATAAAATATTTTTTTAAAAAGTTTTTGTTTTCCAGTTGAGGAACTGTGATTTGCAATACCATTCATGATAGGGTTTCATGCTTACAAAGGTACCAACCTCATACCCTCCACTAGAATGCCCACTTCCCTACACACTCTCCCCTGAAACCTCTCTCCCCACCCCCACTTCCCTGCTGTAATGAGCTTAGTTCTGTCAAGCAGTTCTCAGGGTTTGTTGTCTTTGGCCATTTGTTCTTCTCTTTACTAAGCTGAGTTATATCCCCTCCTATGAGAGACCATTATGTATCTGCCCCTCAACATCTGAATGCGACTTCATCCAGTCCCATCCATAGAGACAAATTGCTTGATTTCTTCTTTTTCTTATAGCTGGCTCATAATGCATTGTGTCTCTCTACCATGGAAATACCTTTCAAGGTGGACCCATGTGTCCCTTTGTCAGAAGCAGGAAAGTCTGGGCTGTGAGCCTACCCTGCTGGGCTTTTATTAGCGGGTTTAGTGACAGTGGAGAGCCGCGTCTTCTGACCTTTGTGAAGCTGTAGAAAGTCAGTGCTGTCTTTCACCATGGACAATCACTGTCTGCTGACTGAACTGATGAGACATTCACTGATCCCCTACATGACATCATTCTGTAGCCACAGAATTGACTACAGAATCGGAGGAGGAGGAGGAGAAAGAGGAGGAGGAGGAGGAAGAGGAGGAGGAGGAGGAGGAGGAGGGAAAGAGAAGGCTACTGAGAGAGAGAGAAAGAGAGAGAGAGGTGAGCAGGTATCTTGGTCTTTGAGTCCTTAAAGTTAGTCTTTTCCCCCATCCTGCAGGGGCTGGGGTTCAGCTCAATGGGCAGCTCACTCTAAGCAGGGAGCTATGTCAGTAAGCTAGTCCATAGTCCAGCCCAGACAATGGAGTGTGGATGTGTGTGTGTGTGGGGAATTGAAACAAGGATATGATCCTCAGGGATGACAGGAAGGGTCTGAGAAACATTAAGGGAGCCAAGCAACAGTGTAAGTTAAGTATGACAGTGATTGTCAACTTTCTAGATTGGCTTGCCTGGATGGGTACTCACATTCACAGCCTACTTACAGTCTAGTAGAGGAAAAAGAAATAGATGCCATGAGGTAAACATTCGAGAAAGCAAAAGAAAAACTCCAGAGTAATCTAAGATTTAAACATAGAGCAGTTTTTTTTTTCTTTTTTTGCTTTTTGGGTCATACCCAGCAATGTTCAAGGGTTACTCCTGGCTCTGCACTCAGGAATTACTCCTGGCAGTACTCAGGGGACTATATGGGATGCCGGGATTAAACCCTGGCTGGCCATGTGCAAGGCAAATGCCCTACCTGCTGTGCTATTGCTCTGGTCTCCATAGCGCAGTTTTTACTTAGTAAGGAGCCCATTGGAACCTCAACATTTTATGGGAACGTTGGCAAAGTGACCCTGGTGAAGGGATTGGTGTGGGAACATTGTATGCCTGAAACTCATCACAAGTATATTTGTAACTTTGTAATTCATGGTGATGCAATACAAATAAGAATTTTTTTAAAAAATGGGACATTAGCATTTTATTATTTTTTATTCCATTTGCTTTATTGAGGCACTTTGCTTGTAATTATACCAATGATCATGGTCTAGGTTAACAAGCCTCCACACCACCCCCACCTCCAGCACTGTCCTTATACGACTGTTCCTTGGCCCCTTTCTGGGGTGGTAGTAGAAAACCTTCACCTCCCCCATCACTCTCCTCATAACCTTTATCTTTGCCTATTTTTTTAGCTCACACCCAGTTATGCTCAGGGGTTCCTGTTGGCTCTGCACTCAGGAATTACTTCTGGTGGTGCTCAGGGGACCATATGGGATGTTGGGGATTGAACCCAGGTTGGATGCATGCAAAGCAAACACCCTCCCGGCTGTGCTATTGCTCTGGTTCCCATTAGTTTCATTTCTCTGGGAAGCATCTCAGGGTTTACCTTTCCCCCATGGAGCATCAGCCATTCTTCTATTTGTTTCTTCATATGCTACCCAGGAGTGAGCCTCCCAGTGTCTTCTCTGTCTTCTGATTCCCTCTGCCTAGTCTGACACCTGCCAGTGATCACTAACTCGTAATGAAATGCAAGATTTCATTGTTTCATGGAGCTGAGAATCGTGACACAGTTTCTTCATTTGCTCATCTGTCATGGAACATTGGGGTCTTTACAGATCTTGGTGTTAGTAGCCAGCTCTGCAGTGAGCATAGGTGTGCACAGATCTTTATGACAGCATGCTTTATGTTTTTGGGATAGATACGAGGAATGGAATTGCTGGCATTTAAGAATTTTAATTAAAATTTAAAATATTTTTAAATAAAAACTTAAATCAAGGGGCCAGAGTGATAGCACAGCGGGTAGGGAGTTTGCCTTGCATGCAGCCAACCCAAGTTTGATCCCCGACATCCCATATGGTTCCCCAAGTACTGCCAGGAATAATTCCTGAGCCTAGAGCCAGGAGTAACCCTGAGCATCGGTGGGTGTGACCCCAAAAGCAAAAAAAAATTAATAAATAAATAACATTTAAAAAATTAAATCAAAACATTCCACTTTTAATTTTTGGAGGCATCTTATTATTATTTTTTATAGAGGAGTAGGGACATTCCTAAAGGATATGCAGTTCTTATGGATCATACTGTTCTTGGTGGTTTCAGGAACAAAGACCAGGCTATGGTTTAGCTGGGCTTTTAGATGATCTCCAGGGCAGAAGAGTTTACAGAGCTCTGTGGAGGAAGGGACAGAGCTTTGTGTGTGACTTATTGAAGTGGGATTGAATTTGACTCTGTCACTTCACTGTCTGCCTCTAAATGTGACATTTTCCATTAGTGTATTTTATTATTAGAAGACTGACTGGCAGAATGAAGTTGTTCATTTGTTTATTTGTTTTTGGTTTGGGGGCCACACCTGGCTGTGCTCAGGACATAATCTTGGCTCAGGGGTAACTCCTGGTGGGGCTTAAGGTACCATGCTCGAGGTGGTAGAGAGCAAAACCCAGTCAGCCACATGCACCTTCTGCACTGTACTTACTATCTCTCTGGCCTATTAGAAAAATCCAAAAATCAGGTATAAGTCATTGTACTTCAATGGACTTCAAACATAAGTATAAAAGCTATGAGAACTGGAGAGGCAGTTCTCCAGTTCTTCAGATACCCAAGATGTGTATCAGCCTTCAAAACCACAGCAAAGACTTGTTGTTTTTTGAGTGATGAGGTTGCTCAGGCAACAAGAAATCTTATACAACAAGAAACTATCCAACAGAATTTAACTGTCTTGTCTCCTAGAGGTGCTGTATTTGAATTCATTCATCCAGTTACTTTTTCTGAGAATCTCTCAATGGATATTGAGATTTGACTATTTTGAATTTGGTGGTAGTGGGGTGTTTAAACCACACCCTGTGGTGCTCCAGAGCTATTCCTAGCTCTGTGCTGCAGAGTGTCTTCTGGTGGAGGTTGGGGGAATCATATGGGGAGGCAGGGATTTGAACCAGGGTTATGACCAGAGCAGCCACATGCAAAGCAAGTGTCTTACCTTCTGTGCTATCTATCTCTCTGACCCCCCAGATATCGAGATATAATGTTACATGTGGATGATATAAGGTTGATGGTACTTTCCGCAACTCACAAGCCTGCCATTGCTCTTTTGAGCTCAGAAGTTGACTTTTTTCACCTACTAAACCTTCTAACGGGATGGTGATGGGCTGGGATAAAGTGCTTTTATCTTTTTTTCTTTTTTGGGTCACACCCGGCGATGCTCAGGGGTTACTCCTGGCTCATTTGCTCAGGAATTACTCCTGGAGGTGCTCGGGGGGACCAGATGGGATGCCGGGGATCAAACCCAGGTTGGCCTCATGCAAGGCAAATGCCCTACCCTCTGTGATTTCGCTCTGGCCCAAAAGTGCTTGTGTCTTGTACATGCAGTTGTCAGAGTTTATATTGGCTTGTTTCAAGATTCCATTTGTAGGTGAACATCCTTTGCATTCCAATATGTAGCTTGTGAGTTCTCACTCGGGTTGACATCTCCCTGGCCAATAGGGAGGTGGGAATGTGGGGGGGCATATGTTGAAGATCATTCTAGACCATTCATGGGTTGTGTTCCCTTCTGTGTGGGTTCCATTGTCTGTGATCTTGTCTCAGTAAATGTAGCAGGAGTAGGCACGCGAGGTCTTTGAGGTTTATGTGTCTTCCCAAATCCCAGTTGTCTGAGACAGAGAGCAGCATGCACTTCTGTGGGCCGAGCATGGAACCTCTGCTCTGGTTAGAGAGCAAATCGTGATTCAGTGTACAAAGCAGCAGCTGAAGCTAACCGTAGGGATCACCCCTTGACAAAACACTTCTGTTAAAATTAATTTAAGAATCCCAAACACAGAACTAAGCACTTGTAAATCCATCAATGAGTAAGGGTGAGACTATTGGTGTTGAGGGAGAGGAGATGTTATCCCATTTGGATGATTCTGGGGATTTTCTTGCATTTCTGAAATTCAAAGCAACAATCTCCCTTCCTCTCCCTTAGTTTTATAGTAAAATGTAAAGATCTTTTTATTTTGTAATTGTTATAGGAATAAGCACCAAGAAACTATTTTGCAGAAGACGCCAGACAACACTATTTGGATGGGGTTGAGGGTTTTGGGGCCGCACCTCACTGTGCTTAGGGCTTACTTCTGGCCCTGTGCTCAGGGGCCATCCCTGGAAGTGCTCATATGTGGTGCCAGGGATAAATCCCAAGTTGGCCCCCTGGAAGGCCAGCACGTTAACCCCTGTACTATATTCGCAGCTCAGACAGCATTGTTTTTCTTACAGTGATTGTGATCTAGGAGGAATTCAATGAAGCTGAAATACATTTCTGTGATCAAAACTAATTATGTCCTCATTGTACCTGACAAAGTAGTTCTAAGACCTTATGCCATGTCAGCTGTCAGCGACCAGTGTGAGAGAAAGAGCGACCATGCTGCCAGTACCTTTCAGACAAAATAGAGATCATTATGATGACCTGCCAAAACCCAGGTCATTTTGATTTGGAAGGGCTTGTGTGGTCTGGACCCCAGATGCTGCTTCCCGTGCCCACAGTTTTCCCCTGTAGACATTGCAGTGTACCAGCCGCTCCATCACTCTCCAAAAATCGTGCCCACTCCAGGTGATGTGAGATCCACCAAGGTAACCAAGTCACGGCTCAGCATTACTGACTGCTTCATTCTGCTGGTGAGGGCATATTTTATGGATTGACTTTTAAAACATTTATAGAGGACAATTCCAAGAGTGCACAATTTTTTAAAAGCCTTTTCTTCTTTTGATCCATGAGGCACAAGCTATCCAAACTGTCACTCCCTCTCATGCATTTTCAAATGAACTCAAACCACTTGGGTTTGTTCCAAAGCATTCTCTCTCGATATGGAGAGGACCATCATGCTGAGCAGAGTGAGTCAGAAGGCGAGGGCCAGACACAGAAGGATCTCTCACGCAGTATGTAAAAGAATGTAGTAGGAAAAACAACATATACTCAAAGGCAGCAGAACCTGAAAACTGGATTTTAACAGAAAGCATATTGCTGGAGGGGGTTGGAAGGAGGAAATGGGAAAGAGACCTGGGACAATGGCAGAGAGAAGCTGACAGTTTGGTGTTGGAATGCTTTATGCATTAAACCCTACCTTTTTTGGTTTTTGTTTTGGTCACATCCTGCGATGCTCAGGGGTTACTCCTGGCTCTTTGCTCAGGAATTACTCCTGGCAGTGCTCAGGGACCATATGGGATGCCGAGGATTGAACCCAGGTCGGCCGCGTGCAAGGCAAACACCCTACCCACTGTGCTATCACTCCAGCCCCCAAAACCCTACCATTTTTAATAGTGTAAATCATGGAGCCTAAAATAAAATACTTTTAAAAAAGAGACAATGGGGTGGGGGGAGGAAAGATGCATTCCATTTGTTTTTTTTTTTTCTGGACTCTTCACCTTTTCATTCATTGCTTTTTTTCATGGAGCTTTCTGTTGCCTGGTATTGTTTGGTGCATAGGTGAAAGACCAAGTGCCTCTCCCAGGGGGCTCCCAGGCTCATGAGGGAGAGAGGGAGCGTCAGTAGTGCCTTCTCTAGTCTGAGGGAGATGAAGAAGACAGGGGGAGGGGCCAGAGGGAGTCTAATGAAGGACTTGCAGCAGACATAATGCTTTCTAAAATGAGAGTGCCTGATATTAGAAATGCCTGATTTAACACTCAGAAAGAATCGAGGTGATAATATCCACCTCTGAACTTCAGGAAAAGAATTTAAAGAACAGCTCTGGGGAGCAAAGAGAGAGTACAGGGGTGAGGCATTGCAGGTGACCAGCCCCAGTCCTGGCACTGCATGGACCCTCAGCACCCCCTAGGTTCTCCTGGGAATTACTGCAGCACCACATTCTCCTTTTTGCACTAAGCTGCTGAACTGGTTGGGAGAATCACCAGGAGTGGCTCCCAAAAGGAAAAAAAGAAAGTGAATGAAATTAAAGAAATATTTGCAAAGAGCTCTGATCACTTGAGCACAGTGTCATATTTAGGTGCTATTATTTATTCATTTATAGACTTGTGTGTATGTGTGTGTGTGTTTATGTATGTGTGTGCCACATTTGGCAGAGCTCAGGGCTTACTCATTGCTCTGTGCTCAGGGATCCCTCCTGGCAGGGCTCAGGGGACCCTATGTGGTGCCAGAGAACTAGGGCTAACTCATACAAGGCAAGCGCCTTACCTGCTGTGTTATCTCTCTGGCCACTGAAATATGTGTTTTAACGTTCTTTTTTTAAAATTTTGCTTTAGGCACCATATTTTAAAAATTGTTAATAGTAGGGTTTCGTCCATAATACATTCCCTCCACCACTGTCCCAGGGCCTCCCCTTTTACCCACTATGGCAAGTTTCCTACCAAAGACCAGTTCCCTGTACCCAGGACTAAGCCCTTTCCCTACCAAGCGTGGCCCCCAAACATTTGGCAGCTCAGCTAGACTTGTAATGAGGTAGAAAGTTGTGCTTCCCTCCTGTACAGCCTGCAGCAGGAACTCAGAAGATGTTAGGGTATTGCCTGCTGATGGACTCAGAGGGACAGCCCAGGGCTGCAAAAGGAATGTTGTGGTTAAGCCGAAACAGATTTCTTTGAGTTTGCGGAGCTGTCCACAGTGGGTGACAGTGGCCTTCTTGCTCCCAAAGTGCTTCCTGGCTTCCCTGGCCCGCAGTTGACACCGTGTGACAGGCTTCTGTTGTAGCCGATCTTTGCCTTCCCAAGACATCAGGACCTGAGCGGGTCAGGAGGAAAGTGCTCAGAAAGTCCTCATCTGACGTTCCCTCCCTGCCCATTAGACCTGCTGTGAGTATCATTCTGGCATGTGTTAGTTTGAGCACCTTGCCCTGCCGAGGTGCTCATCGCATACCCCCCCCCCATCATTCTGTGAAAGCAGGAACCCTCTAACTAATCCCTGTGGATCTTGTCTGCTCTCAGAAGGGAGGCACCAAAGGGATTTGCCCTTGAGTGCAACCTCGAATAACAATGGAAGTCGGGGGTGGGAGGGGGCTTTTCCCTTTAGCTGGGATGGGCGTTGGCAGCATCTACAGAAGTACCCAGAAGCATGTGCTGCTTCTAGAAGGCGTGGAATAGAGAAGGCCTGGAATAGAGTGCAGTCACACATGTTATGCACAGGCGCTGTAGCGGGACAGCCGCAGTCCCTGAACACTCTTCATTAGCACGAGAAGTGCTATGGTGAAATGATGCTGTGGGACCCGGGAGCTGAGTAACGTCTGATCTCAGACACTGGGCGGGGACGGGGGTGGGGCTTCCAGGGGGCAAGTCCCCGGGAGTTTGGGTGTGGGTCTCTCTGGTTCTGTGGCTGCAATGGTTGGTGCAGGGACGGGCAGGGTGGTGGCTAAGTAAAGCGTGCCCCCTGCTTGGAGAACAGGCAGGTGCTCTTGGAACAGAGAACCAGTGTGCTCCATTTCCAAATGTTTTCCAAAAGTGGTTGTGTTTGCTCAAGAAGATTTTCCCAAGTATGCCCTCACCTTCATTTGGGCCCGATGCCACAGGGCTGGAAAAGCTTTTGTTCCATAAGTATTCAGAGTGAGATATTGGGCTGACAAAGAGTCCCAGGGGTTAAAGACCCCTGTCTTGCACATGGACAGCCCTGTTTGATCCCCAGCACCATTATACTGAAAATTTATTTAATCAAGCTCACCAACACACAATTTCTGGTGGTAAAACAAGGAGGTTTTATTCACTGGTGCCCTGAGTCCAGACAGCAGGGGTCTCTGGAACATTAGAGAGCATTGGTTTCACAAGCCACTTTATTCTATTTGTTTTTAATTAATTATTTTAATTGAATCACTGTGAGATATCCAGTAACAAAGTTGTTTATGGTTGGGTTTCAGTCATACAATGTTCAAACACTATCTCTTCACCAGTGTACATTTTCCATCACCAATGTCCCCAGTTTCTCTCCTGCCCCCTCTTTACCTGCCGCTAATAGTCTAATACAGACACTTTTCTCTTCCTTCCTTTCTTCCCCTCCCTTTCCTTCCTTCCTCCTCCCTCCCTCCCTCTCTCTCTTTCTTTTCTTTTCTTTCTCTCCTCCCTCCTCCCTCTCTTCTTCTTCCTTCCTTCCTTCCTCCTCCTTCCTTCCTTCCTTCCTTCCTTCCTTCCTTCCTTCCTTCCTTTCTTTCTTTCTTTCTTTCTTTTCTTCCTTTCTTTCTTTCTTTCTTCTTCCTCTTTCCTCCTTCCTCCTCTTTCTTCTCTTTCTTCCTTTCTTTCTTCTTCCCCCCCCCTCCTCCTCCTCCTTCTCCTTCTTCTTCTTCTTCTTCTTTCTTCTTCTTCTTCTTCTTCTTCTTCTTCTTCTTCTTCTTCTTCTTCTTCTTCGTCCTCCTCCTCCTCTTCTTCTTCTTCTTCTTCTTCTTCTTCTTCTTCTTCTTCTTCTTCTTCTTCTTGTCTTCTTCTTCTTCTTCTTCTTCTTCTTCTCTCCTTCTCCTCTTCTTCTTTCTCCTCTTCTTCTTTCTTCTCCTCTTCTTCTTCCCTCCTCGCTTCCTCGTCCTCCTCCCTCCTCGTCCTCCTCCTCCCAAGACATTTTAGAGGGCATTGCTGCAAACTCCTGCTTCTGATTCAGGTTCAGTATTATCATGGTTCTGGGGAAGGGAAGTTGGGCAAGGTTGTTTTTAGCAAGAAAAAATCAGGGGTTTTGTGGTTTTGTAGTTAACAGTGTGTACAAGTAAATTCTGAATCGCACATTATAGCACCCTATACATTCCCTTGAACATCACCAGGATGGATCCCTGAGTGCAGAGCTGAGAGTAAACCCTGAGCACCACCCCATGTGGTCCAAAGCACTCTTGCCCAACAACAGCAAATGAGATATTCATCTTAATTCAAAAGGTTATATAGAAAAGAACAATACATGTGGCTGAAAGATAGTAAAACAGAAAGAAAACAAAGGAGCGGAGCAGGTAAGGAAATAGTATTTACCTACCCAAAGATCTTAGCCATGTGTCCAGTTGGGACCCAGATGTTGTGGGTATTTTGCAGATATTTTGCAAATGAGAATATGGTGGGGGTAGGGGTGGGGGGGAGCACAATGCGGTTGGGACACTGAATTGTGATTTGGAGTCTGGGTCTTTCTGGGTAAACTTGTATAACCAGCTGGCTGTGCTAGGCATTGCGTTAGAGATGGGGCTGGAATTAGGGCAGAAAGGAAACCCGTGCCTCTCTGTTCTTTGATGATGGGAGAATCAAGGGGGCTGCTCATGAGTGCATCAGTGGCAGAAGGTAGAGACTCTCAAATGTTTGGTACAAGGCGAAGGAAGAGGAGCTAAAGAGCTAGTACAGTGGGTTGGGCGCTTGCCTTGCATGCAGCTGACCCTGGTTTGATCGTTGGCACCCCATGTGGTGAGCATCCCAGGAGAGGTCCCAGAGTACAGTCAGGAATAAGTCCTGAGCACAATTGGATGTGGCTCCCTAACAAATAAATAAATAAGAGATATCAAGCTTTAAAAATCCAAACGAACAAAAAACAAAAGGAAGAAAAAGAGGGGCACTTCCTCCCTGATGGAACTTTTTGTATAGCTTTGGGACAGACTCTGTCTCTACCATAAAACCTAATTTCAACAGGAAGTTTCAGCTGAGGTTGCTCCAGCTGCTTCTAAACTGCTGCTCCTCAGTTTTTTTTCAGTACGGTATTGACGGAGACTGTGGTGCGTCTGTGGTCTGAATGTGTGCAGACAGACCTGTGATCAGGCATGCATATGGGGTGCCTATTCTATAGCACAGTCTTGCATGCACACATTGAGGCCACAGAAAACCTTTCAGGTCTTGAAATTACTGTTTTAGTCACACACATATGTCTGCCTTATCTATCTTAAATCCCAAGTCTATTATTCCCATAAGAAATAAGTTGCGATCTGTAACAGCATAGTCCCTACTTATTAAAATAAAAGCCAATGGGGCCGGAGCTTAGCCCAGCGGGTGGGGCATTTGCCTGCACGCCGCCGGCTCATGCCAGCCTGGGTTCGATCCGGCATCCCATATGGTCCCGAGCACCGCCGGGAGTGATTCCTAAGCGCAGAGCCAGGAGAAACCCCTGAGCATTGCCGGTGTGACTCAAAAGCAATAATAAAAAATAAAAATAAAATAAAATAAAAAAGCCAACTCTACTGGCCTCTTCCTGATGTGCTTTTGGTCTCAGTGCTAAGTAAGTACCACTGGCAGCATCACATGGACATATGTCTTTGCCAAATGAAGACACAGCAACTGCATCCTGCTTGTCAACTCTCCATGGGAAATTCACCCAAATGTCGTCGCTTCTCTCTCTCATTAGGTGAGCTTATAGCAAAATATCAACTCTCTGTGATCCTCAGGCATGCGAGAGTTAGGAATTTACTGCCACTCTTCTATGTCTGCAAATCCATCCCCACTTCCCAGCGAACCCAGCCAGGATTTATATGGTACCGGAATTACTAGGAAACTTTCATTAATCAACAGATCTTGCTGGTGCCCTCCCAACTTTGCCCCTTCTGTTTCTCTTCCTCATTCAGGGCTGATAAATCTTCATGAGCACGTGACCAAGTTACTGAGTAAATATTTAAATTGGATTCTGAGGTGTGTGGTTGCAATTAAATTAGGTCATTTGAGGGGACTTATTTTGATGTATCTGCATGTCATCTCCCACTGGGAAGCTCTGTGGGCTATTTTTAAAGTGGTTTCTTTAACAACTGGGGTGCTGATAGTTGACTTTATTATCAGACTCAGATATGACGCCTTCCTTTATCAATGTGTGTTTGAAACAAAGACATCAGGTCTTTAGAAAGTAGAGTCTTGAGGGAATCATGTTTATCTCCAGTTTAATATTTTGGACATTTATCTGGAGAAAGGTCCTTTGTTATGGATTCAGCAGTTATTTTCAGAACCAAGGGAACAAGAAAAATTTATTTTACTGGTGATTCTTAGTCGTGTGTGTGTGTGTCTATGTGTGTGTGTGTGTGTGTGTGTGTGTGTGTGTCTATGTGTGTGTAAAAGCCTCGATAAATTTCAGTTATATTCTTTTTATTAGCAGGGTTTAAAGGCGTGATTGTCATATATATTTGATATGAAGTACAAGCCAATAAGTTTTGGCATATGTGTAAACCATGTAAAGCCATTACCAAAATTCAGAGAAGAAACATATTTAGTTATCTTTGAATTGGTAGAGTCATTGATAGAGCAAAGCCGAGTTTTCTTCTCTAGCAATAATTGCAAGTTGAATTTTAAATTGAAAATGAGATTTGCATACGTTTATCTGTGTGTAGTCACAAAGCGTTTTGGAATGCCAGTCTGGTGGACAAATGTACTTCAGGGTTTGTTGTTGTTTTTAATTTAGGGTGTGGCTGAAATTCATGCTGTTGCTTGACTGGCCTCTAGTGGTGTCTTTGTAGAATGACATCAAAGCTGGATTCAGAGTCACAGTGATGAGCTTTTTATTGATTTTACTAGCTGTCTGCGGGGTCTAGACCCTGCTCTTAATAGACAGAGCTCCTGAAACAGATCAGTGACTTTTCCATAATGGGAGGCGGGAACAGACTTCCACTAACTAACCCTGGGAATAGGGGTGGGGAAACTGGAAGATGCTGTTTTTGATTTGTTTGTCTTCAGGCCACACCCAGTGATATTCAAGGTTTGCTCCAGACTCTGCTCAGAGATCATTTCTGGTGGGGCTCCTGGGGCCATATGTGTTGCCAAGGACCAAACTTGGTCACCCGTGGCAAGGCAAGCATATTGCCTGATGTACTGTCACTCCAGCTCAGAGGAATGCTTTAATGCAATCCTGGCTTAGACTGATTCACAAAGGAAGATTTATACTAATTCTTATCTTTTCCCCTTCTTCTCAGCCCTACCCAACAGTGCTCAGCGGCTACTCCTGGCTTGATGTGTCTGCGGTTTTGGGGGGATCTGTAGTACCATGATGGAAACCAGGTGGTCTAGTCCTTGGAGCCATTCACCTGGTCTTCATTTTCTCAGAGAAGAGATTTGAGTTATCTTATAAGTGTTGGTACTTATTTGTTTATCTTATTTTGTCTTGTTCCGGGGCCAGATCTGGTCTTATTCCTGCCTCTGCACTCAGGGATCACCCCTACTGTTCTTAGAAGACTATATAGGGTACCAGAAATGGAATCCAAATTGGCTATGTGCAAGACAAGCATACCACTCTCTATACTATCACTTGTTCCTGGTACTTGATAAAAATAGATTTCTATTGTATTCAATGCTTTCCTTTTTTTTTTTCTTTTTTTTTTTTTTTTTAATTTTTTTATTATACCACCGTGAAACAACACTTACAAAGGTGTTCATAATTGGTTCTTGGTAATACAGTATTCCAGCACCCATCCCTCCACCAGTGCCCCATTTCCACCACCAATGTAACCCCCCCTCCCATCCCCCACCCGCCTTAATAGCAGGTACGCCAGTTTCCTCTCTTTCTCTCTCTATCTCTCTCTCTGTCTCTGCATCTCTCTCCCTCTTATTTTTACACATTGTGGCTAGCCCTGCAGATATTTAGAGTTTATCACTTAAGTCTCTTTGTGTATATTCAGTGGTGAGTTTTAATCTGCCATTACTATTTCCCATATTTATTAAAACACTGGTATCTATATCCTATTAATGAATGCAGTCATTCTATATCTGTCCTTTTTCCTTCTGACTAATTTCACTCAGCATGATAGACTCCATGTCCATCCATTTGCAGGTAAATTTCATAATTTCATCCTTTCTGACAGCCGCATAGTATTCCATAGTGTAGATGAACCACAGTTTCTTTAGCCAGTTCAATGCTTTCCTTTTTGTACCCTTTTTCTTTTTCTTGTTTTTAAACCAGCTTTTGATTTTGGTTCATTACCATATGTGATGACAACTAGGGTGTCAAGAACACTGACCCTGTACATCTGTGGGTGAGCATGAAGGTTCAGTAAACAATGGCTTGGTTCATTTGATACCATTTTAATGGTGACTTTAGATTATTGGGGTGTAACTTGGTGTGTGTTTGCCTCTTTTTTTGTTTTGCTTTTTTTGGGTCACATCCAGTGTTGCTCAGAGGTTACAGGAGTAACCTCTGCACTCAGGAATCCTCCTGGTGGTGCTCAGGGGACCATATGGGATGCTGAGGATCGAACTTGGGTTGGCCGCATGCAAGGCAAACCCCCTACCTGCTGGGCTATCACTCAAGCCCCGGTGTTTGCCTCTTGAGCTGTTACACTTACCCTTTCTCTGCACTACATTTCTATTATTCTGTTGTGGACCACAGAAGTTGAGATGCAGAATGATGGGGACTAGGGGAGGCGTTTGGATAATTTTAAGTGAAGCGGGGACTGGGGATATCTCTAAGTGTATTAACAAGAAAGTAAAATATCTCCGTATAGGGATTGGAGACCCTCCAGTGTTCAGAGTAACGTTCTGCGTAAGATACAAAAATCTGTACCTCCTGGCCACCTCCACATACACCTCCACACTTCCTGGCCACCTCCGCACCTCCACACCTGTCTGCTGTCCATCTGGGCCAAGAAATCAGGAATCTTTCCTTCATGGATGGAGGGAGAGCTTACAAGCAAGACTGTGGTTCAAGATGGGGACCCAAGGGTGCTGGTGCTGCTCAGTTCTGGGCCACCCAATAGAGCTGGGGCTCCAGGGTCATACCCAGTGATGCTTTGGGGATGTTGGTGGTGGCAGGAATTGAGCCGTACTAGGCTGTGTTCACTGTGACTCTCCCTTCCTTACCTTTTCATTCAGTTTCTTTATTCAGAGGCTCCCAGTTCTTCCCATTGCTGAGGCTTTACAGACTGAGTAAATATTGTCTAACCTCCAGAAGCAAGAACAAGCCACAGAAAGATGAACACACCAATCCACTGTCCTATCTCTGGGCTCTCTACCTCTTACCACAGTTTCTCTTCCTCCTTTATCCCTTGCTCTTCCTCCATTATGTCACATTTCCTTGAACCCTTCTATATTATATCTTTTGTAGAGGGTTGTCTGTGTTCATTAACATCGGCCAGATAGTGATGGAGGGGGCCATGTCTGAATGAGCTCCCCCTCAAGAGTCCAGTGAAGTTAGCAGAATCACCCCATATCTTCTTTACAGACCGCTCTGCCCATCCCAGTCCTGAGGAAGCTGCTCTCCTTGACACCCATCCCCCTTTCTTACTTTCCTACCTCCAGAAAAGGGTGTCCCAGGCATTCACCAGTCGGGCCACAGACAGGACATCTTTAAGGAAACTTCCAAAAGTTGGAAGCAGATCATTTTTTTTCCTATCGGTCTTCAGGTAGCCATTATAAGACCACACTAGGAATCAGATAAGGCTGGGAAATGTGGCCCCTGCTCTGTCAGTCATGTGGCAGCAGCAGCAGCAGCAGCAGAAAGTAGAGCAGCCATCAGGAAACCATAAGTTAACTTTGCCACTGTTCTCATGCACATCAGTTTCTGGACACTTTCCTCTACCAGACACCCTTGGATGACACCAATATTAATTTCCTTAGAGGTCGTTGTGGACTATTTTGTTTAGCCTTGTCTGTGGTGGGTTATCACCATCCTTTTCATTTCGCTTTTGAATGAAGTCACCTGTCATTTGCAGATCTGCCCGCTGTCACTCTTTCAGCCTCACTGGATTTGCCTGATGGGAGTTACTCATGCTCTGATGTATTAGAATTGTCTACATAGTGGGATTGAAGGCCTAGCTGTGTTCTGTGTACCAAACTGCAGCAGATTGCATGGCTTGATGATCAGTATTTGCTCTGCTAAGTTGTGTTCACAGAGGGTGTCTTTCTGCTAAGACTCTCAACTGTAGTCAACTCTCAGACAGGAAGTTCATGGTAGTTCCAGAAACTCAATCTATTTTTTTTCTAGCATGATCCTACTTTATATTCTTTCCGGTAGATCTGACAGTTTTTGAATGATTATAATCATAGATTCTTGGGTATAGTTGTCTGCAATTTATATGATTTGTGTTTTCTTACCATATATATATATATATATATATATATATATATATAAAATTTCCCCTAATCTCAGGGAGGGGGGCAGAAGAATTAATGAATAGAGTTAGATTGCTTTCAGAGCTACCTTCTTTGGAAAGACATCTATTTCAGGAAGCATTGTATGAATGAAAAGCTTTCTAATTTTTGTCTGATTTTTTGTAGAGGTATTAATTTTTTAGATGCAATCAAGAGAAATTTATAGGCACAGACTGAGGAAGATCACTTGCTGCAGATAATTTGAGCACTGTTAGTTATTTTAGCTTTTAGGATGATAGCTTTGAAATTGGCGTTCATCACTAGTGAGGGAAGAAAAGCAATCTGGCTCTTGCACACACACAAATGCACATTCATGTCTGATTTGAGTAAATTGATAATGTCTATGTATCTGATGGGTCAATAAATGCTAGCCGTGGGTAAGCCAAGTTTCAGAGTTTCTGTTTTCTTTCTCGGTTCACCTATGTAATATGTACTGACTCTGTTTAGAAAATATGATAAAATACAGATGTACATGGCAAAACAAAACAATAATAGCAGTAGAGAAGAAATCAACAAAAACAAAAGGTGATTCTTTGAAAAGATTGACTAAATTCTAAAAAATTTGAAAAGATTGACTAAATTCTAAAAAGATTGACTAAACTCTAGCAAGACTAATCTAGCCAGAAGAAAGAAGAAGAAGACAAAAAATTTCCCATAGAAATGAAACAAAACACACACAGGTTGCAAGGAAGAGTCAAACACACAAATATACACACATATATATTTATTTAAAAGAGGAAATATCAGTGATAATCACTTATATATTAATAGGACAGAGAGTAATAGTTTAAAGAAAAACTTTAATAAAATCCTTGAAAAACAATCTTCCCTAACATCTTAAAGAGAAAATAGATCATTTAAAGAAGTCTGTATCTATTATGGAAATTGAATCAATAATGAATGACTTTCCAATAAAGAAAACCCCAATGTCAGGTGAGATCTCTGAAGAACAATAACAACCATTTGAGATACAAATGAAATTCATACTCTGCAATCTCTTCCAGAAAAGAGAACAGATACTTTTTAGCTCATTCCATGAGGCTTATATTACTGAAATAAAAACGAGATTAAAATGTGATTAAAAATTGTTGGAAATGGTAATACCGGCCTAGAACTGAGCACTGAAGGTAGGCAAAGGGATATGCATGATAACCTCTAAATGTATATATTGCAAGTACAATGTATAAGAGGAGAGAGAGAGAGGGAGAGAGAGAGAGAGAGAGAGAGAGAGAGAGAGAGAGAGAGAGAGAGAGAGAGAGGGCAAAGTGCCTGCCATAGAGTCAGGCTGGGGGAGTGGAAAGAGAGTCAGGGAACATTGGTGGTGGGAAATGTGCACTGGTGGAGGGATGGGTGCTGGAACACTGTATGACTGAAACCCAATTATGAACAGTTTTGTAATTATCTCACGGTGGTATAATACAATAAAATAAAATATGATTAAAAATTATAGACCTAGAGCAGAGGTGGTCCAGGGCAGCCAGCTCACACAGTAGAGTGAAGAAAATGGAAAAAAACACCTCAAAGGAGACTGAAGCAGGAAAGAATTTTCCAAGAGAAGGAAGGTGCAGTGGTAGGAACTGCAAAGAAACAGTGAGGTCACTTGTAACTGAGATATTTTCTGTGGGGGGGGTGAGGGGGGTTTGGCTCCCCCCCTCGATACTCAGGAGTTAGCCCTGGTAGTGTTCAGGCAACCAATAAGGTGCTGGGGATTGAACAGGGCCAATTACATGCCAAGCAAGTTTCTTAACTCCTGTAACGTCTCTCCAGCCCTGAGTCTTTCTCTCTCGAAAGTGTCTAGCTACTCTGAATAGAATTTCTATAACATCCTCATCTTTTTCCTTCTCATCTTCATGTCCTGGGACTGACCATTTTCTTTGTTCTCTTCCATTCTCCTTCATTATTTTTCCTCTTATTAATCCAGTGTTTCTCTTTGGGCCAAAAGGAAATTCTGACAAGGAGAAGGAAGCTAAGGAGAGGGAAACAGGACAAAAAGAAAAAGTTAATGTAATAAGGTACTTTATTTTGTGATATTCTTCACAGAATTATTTTTTCTCCTTGTTCTAGTCAACTAATTTGCTTACCTTCATCTACTTTGAAAAAAATTGATAGTGAACTATAGGTTTCATCCAGCCCATGTAAATACATCCCTGTGTTGTCTACTGATGTGAGATTAAATCACAAATAGTACTTTCTTTGTATGTTAATTTGCTCTAATTCATCATGTGAAATGAAATTAACCCTGATGTAAAATCACAAATCATATATCGCCTGTGTCAAGATGATCTGAAACTTTTATCTTGCTGCATTTGCTTTATTTTTCTTTCTTATTTTTAAAAAAATTATAGAATAAAAAGTCATAACATTAAAAATAAAAAAATTAAAATATAAAAAATAGCAAAAAATACATGCTTAAATGGTCAGCAATTAATTATGTTTGATAGCCTTTGTGATGCAAAAGCATCAGTTATTTTACAGATAACTTTTTTTAAAACTAAAGATCTTTCTTAAGTGGAAACTGGCTTTTATAGAGGAAGGGAAAGGATCTTAGTGATGCTTTAATGGCAGTTTTGAGAGTAGATAAAACTTTCTTCTCTACATCATCATGCATTTTTTGACTAGAATAATTTAGAATCCTGCTTAGCACAAAGCAAAATTCAGTTAAAATAATGCTTAGTGTTTTTAAGACATAGTGGCTTTCTGGAAATGCATTATTTAATATTACTTATGCCTTTAATCATTCATCAACATTTAGGAATACAAGATTCTATTGTCAGTGTTTTAAAAGTCAGCCGTATAAAGTCGATGGAATATACACATTAGATATATCCATGAGTTATTTTTCAGAAAATGGAGCATGTGTGCATATCTGAATGTCTATCTGAATATAAAAAGAAAGATTACTTAAGCTTAGTTTGGTAAGGAAAGACTAGTGTTTGGATTTTTATAGGTTAAATATGAGTTGTCTTGTTTGCCTCCTTCCTCCATGTCTCTCATTCTTCAGAAGATAAACAGCAGGCAGTGCTTGTTAAATGTCATGGGTGTTGAACCTGGAGCTTGGTGTGTATTAGAAGCTGGTCGAAGGGTGAACTTCCTTTGTCCATCTTCTCATATTTCAACTTGTTCTTTGTCAAGAGTAAGCCAAGTCTTGTTCCCCCTCTTAATATCCCTGCTATTAAGGTAAAAGAAAACAATCCTTTATTCAAAGGTTAGATTAGAAAGACAGAGACAAGCAGACACATGCGTGCACACACACACACACACACACAGAGAGAGAGAGAGAGAGAGAGAGAGAGAGAGAGAGAGAGAGAGAGAGAGAGAGAAAACAAGTTCAGTGGGTAAGGTGCCTGCACACAGCTGATCCCTGGGTTTAATCACTGAATCTGATATATGGTCCCTTGATCAGCCCCACCAGGAATAACCCTTGAATACAGAGAAAGGAATAAGCCCTAGGCATCTCTATGGGTAACCCAAAACACCCACCTCCCTAAAAAGGGGAAAAGAAGGAAAAGCAGGTTTTAGCTTTATAAACGTATTTGAAAAATCCCTGCAACTAAGTGCTTTACAAATCTAGACAATGGTTTGAAGGAAAAGAAACATGGAATGTGTCTCATTAAGAAGAACTGAGAAAGGGGGCAAAAAAAAAAAAAGGAAGGAAGTGTTGCAAACTCGTGACACTGAATCAAGTGTAATGGGAGTGTCATTTTGGTAACCATATTGTATCTTAAGGTCCCTCCTACCAGTGTTTCATTCAAGACGATGACTGAAGAAACATGAGTTAGTTAGACCCAGTCCATACAGAGATTGGGGTGATAGTTCAGACAGTGGTCAAGGAGTAAGAGGCTACTCCGTGGATTGGGAGGTCAGATGTGCGGGACCTGACTGTGACTGGCTCATAGGTAAAGTTTGGGGGTAGAAACTCAGGATTGAACATGGGATCGTAAGTAGAATATGTCTGGTAATAAGCCAGTCTTTTCAGGAGGGAGTGAGGACCTTAAAATCCAAGGAATTTTACCAGTTGGATTGGGATGAAACTTTGACATCTACGCTTCACTCAGCCCAGATACCTAAACTGGGATGCGGAGAGGAGCAGGCCTTGCATTTTCAGAGAACTGAAGCATATGCCATAATTAACCCCTTCTTGCTCCAGGAAAGCCGCTTATGGAGAGGGAGAGTTGAAGAGAAGAAGGCAAAGTTCTGTTCATTGGTTTAGGAAACAGGAATGATGGATGGCAGAGATTTGGAGAAAGGGATGAAAAGGTTAGAAGTAAGAAACAATTATGTGGAAACTTCTAAGTTATGTTCTCTCTATAAAAAAGAAAGAAAAAAGAAGTGATTCTAAATGTCATTGCAGGAAGATCGAATTGGGAAAATATTAAATAAGTGCAATAAGAACTAACCAAAATTTAATAATCTCAAGGCCCTTGATCATTTTTTTCAATTGCAATGGATTATATAATAGATTAAATAATCCAATAATTTTCCTACTAGGTTGGATATATGTCTGACATTCGTTGATGAAACATGTTTTGTGAAATTGTGTGTCTAGGACCTGATAAACCTGCACATTTGATTTAGGAATTGAGCATTTTAGGTCAGTGTTTCTTATCCAAGGGTTATATCGCCCCCTAGTAACTGCCAGGATATTCCAAGGAGGTCATGAGCAAAAATCATGTGAACTGGTAGTGAGGTCACAGCATAATATTGGAGGGCCAACTGGTGGGATTTGGGGGGTGAGGGGGAGGGGGGTCACAGGAAGGAAACAAGGTTGGAAAAGTGGAGAAACAACTGTTCAAGAATAATTTTGTTGTTAGATTTCCACAAATTTTTTAACCCTGAACAAAACATCTAATCAGACAAGATCTGATATAACACACATTAGTGTACAGTTTGAGTGTGCAACAAGTGAAGTTTTAAATTAATTAAAATTATTGCTATATAATCTAGAATGAGGTTAAGAGAAATCTTTTTTTTAAATTTTTTTATTTTTACAATTACAAAGATATACAATTAAAAAGTTCATATTTGGGTTTTGGTCATACAGTGTTCCAGCACCCATCCCGCCACCAGTGCCCATCTCCCACCACCAGCGTCCCCCGGTTCCCTCCCCCTCCCCAGCCCTGCTCCATGGCAGGTTCTTTATTTCTTTCAGTCTCTCTCTCTTTCTGGTTAAGAGAAATCTTAAGCAGGGATTTGATAACCGCAATCTATAAGTATCGTCCTGTACCCTTGTTTTACTATCTTTGCTCAGCTTCTATTTTCATGAAGAAAGCAATCCTGTGCTGTCTTCTAATTCATAATCTGATCGAATTCTTCTATCTTCACATGTGCTGCATGACTTGAAAGACACAATATTTCCTGTCTCTTCTGCAAAACAGAAAAAAATTATTTACTCGACCAGTAAACAAGTATATTGCAAGCATTAAGCTAGTCTTGAGGTAGTCTTTAGTTCTGACTTAAACGCAGCTGAATTTCATAGCTTGTATCCAGCAGGGGGCTTCCAAACTCCACTGCTTTCTATAAACACACATGACAACACATTTATATCCGTATCTTCTTTTTTTTCCTTCCTTTCTTCTTTAATATTTGTGGAGCCACAATTCCTTTTCTTGAAACTGGAGGTTTGCAGTTTGCCGGGGAATCTACTCCGAGTGGCAGAGCTGTCGGGAGACAGGGCGCTTGGACAAAGCTTCGCCTATGATGGCTCCCAAATACTCCCACACATTCAGCATCAGCTAGTCTAGCTCCGAATCAAAAACAGTTTTCCCTCCTGTAAAAATCCTCATGCTGACACTGCAGGGAAGTTCTCTTAGCAGGATGCTGGCCAGAAACATTCCTCACACTGGCTTTGGAATTCATCTGTATGCGTATATCGATATAGATGCCTTGTTTTGGTTTCGGTTTGTTCTAGGACGGGATTCGTATCTTATTGCCAAGCTAATGAGTGAGAGAGATTGTTCCAGCTCTTTGAATCATCGTCCCAGCCCTATTTTTGATAGATTTTTTTCACCATGTTTCTTTTCTTCTTAAACATTTTGTGTTCTGTTTTTCATGAAGACACCATGTTTTACAAAGTTATTCATAAATAAGTTTCAGGAATTCAGTATTTCAGCACTAGTCCCACCAGCGTGTCAATATTCCTACACCGGAGTCCCCAGATTCCCCCACTCTTCTACCCTGCCTTTTTTTTCTTTTTGGGTCATACCCAGAGACACTCAGGGGTTACTCCTGGCTCTTTGCTCAGGAATTACTCCTGGCGGAGTGTGGGGGGCCATATGGAATGCCGGGATCAAACTTGGGTCAGCTGCATGCAAGGCAAACGCCCACCCTCCTGTGCTATAGCTCCGGACCCACCATGCCTTTTTGACAGGCACATTTTAAATGATACACACAGAGGCACATTTAGAGCCTGGCAAGCTACCCGTGTAGTATTTGATATGCCAGATACCAGTAACAATTATAGACCTCATTCCCATGACCTGATGGAATGGTTTGAGGCTCTTTATGTTCCTGGAGCAAGCAGGTGCCCTTGGGCTCTACTTGCATGAGACAGGTCATATGGAGATGTTACTGGTGCCCGCTCAAGCAAATCGATGATGAACGGGAAGACAGTGATACAGTGATACACATACACACACACATATAAATATTAGAATACTTTATATATTAAGCATATATATAACGGAATACAGCTGCAAGAAATGACTAAATATGCAATTTGCTGCAACTTGGTTGGAACCAGATCTTGGAGGATCTTGTGGTAAATGAAGTAAGCCAGAAAAAGGACAAACACAGGATATCACTTATCTGTAGTATATAGAGTAACTGGATGAGGGGATAATGAGCCATCCTCCTTTAATCATTTCCTTACAATTAATATTTATATTAATTAATTCTATTAATAATTAATTATGCCCTTAATAATTGCCTTATTACCAATACTTACTAAATAGAAATATAAGCAACAAGTATAATAATATAAATCGGGCAAAGCCCCGGGTAGGGGGTTGCCTTGCACACGGCGCCGGCGGGGGTTTCGGACCGCCAAGAGTAATTCCTGAGTGCAGAGCCAGGGTAACCCTGAGCTTTGCCGGGTGTGACCCAAAAGCAAAAAAATAATATAAATATATTTAATGTTAAGAATATTTATTTATAATATTAAGTTGATATTCATACTTATTAAGGTATAAAGGTAGGATAACCCCATCACCCTTGACTCCAAAATATAAGAAGGAGAAGGACAGAGAGGAAAAGAAATCTGGAGGGTAGCAAGAAGACGTGGATGGAAAACAGCAAAGGGACCAAGGGCCCGGTGTGTCACTGGTGGAGGTGAGTGGTGTAGCTCTGTATCCAAGCCAGAGTACCAGCACTGAGGCCGAATATTCCAACTATGGCAATCAAGTTTCATTGTGTTTGTTAGGTTGCCAAGCTGTCAGACCGGCTGACCTTGTTCTTTTAAAATTTAGAGCCCAAGTTTGGCATAAAAGCCACAGTTCAACTCCCTCAGTACCCATGGAGACAAAGCTTGACACCACAGCTTCCGCCACCCCAGCACCCCAGTGCTCATCTTCCGTACCTCCTGCTAGATGGACCGGTTCACTGAGTTTTGCCAGGAGAACCCCCCACACCCTCTGAGCACTTTTTTTTTTTTTTTGCTTTTTGGGTCACACCAGCGATGTTCAGGGGTTATTTCTGGCTTTTTCACTCAGGAATTATCCTGGCGGTGCTCAGGGGACCATACGGGATACTGGGGATCGAACCCTGGTCGGCCACATGCAAGGCAAACGTCCTACCCAGTGCTATTGCTCTGGTTCCACCTCTAAACACTACTTGAGAGGCATCCGAACCCTCCAAAATAATAAGATTGTTAGGTTTAGAATCATAAATAATGATTCATATATACTTTAAAAATTTTTTATTCATCTTTTTGCCAGTGATTTGATGTAGGTCCAAGACTCTTTCTTGGAGGGGCCCAGGAGGCGACGGTGATAACACATGTGTGTGTCTTATAGGTGTGAGTTCTGGGTCCAATCCTAGCTCTGACATTTGTGATAGTTCCGTTGTGTGTTTTTACTTGTAATTTTTTGAATAACACCTGTTATAGGTATTGTCTCAGCTTTTTCTTGTAGTTTGGTGCCGTTTTGTTGTTGTAGAGTTACTAGAGGTTTCCAGGCCTTCTCCCTATACATGTATATTTGTATTAGCCGCATATGAAATTCAACAGCAATGTATTACAGACTCATTTTTGTCAGATCTCTACAAAATATATTGACTTTTAGAATATTGTTATTCTTTTCACTAACTTACCATTGGCTTAAATACTGCGGAATTTCAAGGAGCTCTGTGCCACATTTCTCCATAATATGATTATCACCTTTCTCCCTTTCCTCTGGAAGTTTTTATGAAATCTAGGAGTTAATTTTGTTATTCTTGCCAGTTAGTTTTGCTTTAGAGATTCAAATGAATCACAACTGAACATAACTAAGTATTCAGTTCCTTAAATCTTAAGTCTTTTCGTTGCATTAAATATTTCATTTAGCTTGGTCACTTCTAGATCCACCCAAGTTGAAGAGATTGCTGTTTTAACATAGTATGACTGAAACCCAATCATGAACAACTGTGTAACTGTGTATCTCATGGAGATTCAATTAAAAAAATTCCCATCCAAGTATCCTCAAGGCATGTTCTCAGTTTAGGTTTTTATTTTTAATTTTTAATGGCAGAGTAGAATTACATTGAGATTATACACCATAGATATTTGGGTTCAATGATTGTGGAAGGCATTTAGGTTGACATCTTGTCTGATTAAGATCAGTAATGCTGCTGTGTGCATAAAGGTGCAAGTGGCCTTTTGAGTTAGTGTCTACATAAATGCTTGGACTGAGAATTCTGTATCATCTGGGATTTCCATGTCTATATATTTTTTAAAAGGAATATTCATAGTTTCCCACAAAGATAGCACCAATTTACATTCCCACCAACAGTACAAAAAAGAATTCTTTTTTCTCTAGTTCCTAAACATTTTTTTGATGTCAAAGTTCCTTGGGTAAACCAAGAGTTGTTTTCATTCCATGACATGAATAACAAATACAACTTGAATAAAAG
Source organism: Cryptotis parvus (assembly GCA_021461705.1). NCBI lineage: Eukaryota > Metazoa > Chordata > Mammalia > Eulipotyphla > Soricidae > Cryptotis > Cryptotis parvus. The sequence continues at coordinate 57,231 of JAJIBD010004440.1, read as the reverse complement.
TTGGTAATAAATAGCCCCAACTCTTGGTAAGCATCTGCCTTTACTGCTGGGAGAAAAATTCAAACTTAGTCTAATTATTAGGCTGTAACTTTTGTTTCTGGTCAGAGGTCCGTATTCAGAGAGAAAGCTATAATGTTTTTCTACAGGGTGGTTTGTGAAGAGTTTCTACTCTATCATTCAAGAAATGAGGGAGAAGAAAAACTAATTCATTTTCTCTGAAGATATGGGATTGAAAGTTCAATGTAAGATCAGACTTGAGGCAGAAAATAATCTAGAGAAGTTTTGATTTTTGCAAAATTAGTTGGGTTGAATATGGCTCAAGATTTGTCCTGAACCATTCAGTTTAGTTTTCACACAAAACTTTGGACTTGTGGAAATCATTTCATTTTCTTCTCTTCTGTTCTGTCTTTTTAACCTCTTCAACTTGAGTAATAGTTTGGGCTTCTTAAATGCCTATGGGTGCAATTCTCTAAGGTTGAGTGCATCATCACAAACAAACACCACTTACGGAAATCAAAACATTCCAAAGACCTGTGGTACATATTGTTATTGTCGTTTATTGGATGTGTGTATTGCTCACTTGTGTGACAATTATCATCTGTTCATTTTATTTTTCAAACGTGGAAGGACCAAATCTTAAAGTGTTCTGTTCATATTTTCCTCAATGTACTCTGTAGTTTCTGGTTGAATCTTAAGGTCTTCGATTTGTCTGTTTGGAATTGACTTTCATGTAAGATGTAAGATATGGGTCCAGCTTTTTTTTTTGGGGTCACACCTGACAATGCTCAGGGGTACTCCTAGTTCTGCACTCAGGAATTACTCCTGGCGGTGCCCAGAGGACCATATGGGATGCCGGGATCGAACCCCGGCCAGCATGAGCCAGCCTCATGCAAGGCAAACACCCTACCCACTGGACTGTCGCTCCGGCCCCCAGCTTTAATTTCTTAAACATGTAGTTACACAGTTTTCGCAGCACCAATTGTTGGTGAGACAATCTAATGTGTCTCTTATGGTGACAGGCAGGGTGGAGGGTGAAGGGATGGGTTAGGGATAGCGCAGGGTTGGGATGGGAACTGAATATGGGAATACTGGCCGAGGCGGGTTGACACTGGTGTTGGGATTAGATGTTGGAATATTATATGTGTAACACTTGACTGTCAATGACTTCGTGAAATCACAGTTCTTTAATTAAATTGAAAGTGGCTTTTAAATGTGGGTAGGAGGAGGAGGACTTCTGATTTCTCAGGGGTTCACTCCTGGAGATTTATTGACGAGGTATGCTGGATGGACAATTGTGTGTGTTGCTGTGGGCCCTGAGAGTCAAGGGGCTCCCAGGCCACCCCAGAAGCATCATTTGTTCTTCTGCATAATTGTGTGGCTTGGTGGAAGGGGCAAGAAAGCCGTGTATTTACGTCTGAGTATAATAAAATCAGATGACTTCACTTCTCAGCTGAGTGGCAGGACTTTGGGGGAGCAAGGGGTGACTTTTCGCTTCCTCATTCCTCTGGTGTCACCATGCCTTAAATCATTGCTCTGGCCTTTGGCTGTGTTCGCAGTTCTGATGTGGCTGTTTGCCCCTTTGACTTTGTGTACAGGAGGGTCACTAGATTTGGGCAATTATTTATGCAAGTTACTCAAGGTCAGGGATGCAGGTAACTGCTTCATGGAAGAGACACCTTTATTTTTATGGGACTCAGTGTTAAGTAATTTGGGGGCCATTTCAAGCAAGTTTGAGACTTAAATTTTGTTGAATTATCCAAACAATAAAATATGGTTTTCAATCTGCTGGGGGAATGCTTTAAATTTCCTTTTACTTTTACTCTTAGCCTAGAACTCCAGTAATGTTTTTTGAGGCTTTGGGTTTTACTCAGTAATGTTTTTGAGGCTTTGGGTTTTAGAGTCCTTACCCCATTATACAGAAAGACACTGACTTCTGATTTTTGCCCCCATGCTCATGAAGCTTGCTAAATCAAAGTTCAGTTGCTGGGGAGATGCAGGGAGGAAACAAAACCATTTTCTCTGCCCCTTTATGTTTTCTTTTTCTTTTCCTCCTGCTTAGAACTGCCACTTTACTATGTCAGCTCTTTGTTGCTTTTAAGTAGTTATTTATATTTGATTTTATCCAGCATTTCCGTGGGGGTATGGGACTGAATGATTAGGACTCCTATTTCCTGGGAACTCTGTCTGTCCTTATAGCTACATGGTCTTTGGGGATGGATTTGATTTAGAAGTGAAAGGAGCACCAGGTCACAAATACAGCTTGACTCTGCCTCACTGCTGAAAAGGTGGTTTCTGAATAAACTTCTATTTATTGGTATACTTTGGTTTCCATATTGATGGGATCTGACTTTGCATGGGTGGAAATAACATATGGGTCATGCTTAAGGCAAGAAATAGGGAATGCCCAATTACAGTTAATGTTGTTATACCAATAAAATGGGGTTTGCCAAAAAAAATAAAAAGCCAAAAACAATATATGTCTGTTGGTTAAAAAATTGGATTGTAGTAGCTCTTTCTATATCAGTGAGAGAGGAAAGACAGCTAAATGTGATGACATCTGGAAGCTGTAGTAATCTTCCGAAAGGTGGCTAACTACCCTCGGACATCTAGGGACACTGGTGACCTTCCTCTGTGTCTCTCTCAATGCACATTTGAACTTGGAGCTGAGGTGCCCCTCTTCCAGTCAGGGAGAAGGAAGCTATCACTGGGTCTCTGAATTTCCTGTGTTTGATTGTGGTCCTGCCCTGCCATACTTGGGAACTATTCCTGGAGTAGTTCAGGAGTGATACTGGGGGTGCTGGGGAATTGGGCACTATGGAGGTTTCAGGGAGCAAAGTGCGGTCAGCAGTGTACAAACTGAGTCCCTTAACTCACATGTACTTTCTCTCTCCGGCCCTTTCACATTAACGGAAGCTTCTCCCAGATACTCTTATTCACAGAAAGTCTGGGCCATCCTGTTATGACAAACTCTGCTTCATGTATTGTGTGCATCTGCACTGATTTGGGGGTTGACCTTTAGGTAAAACAAATGGTGGACAACTAAATCAGTGGAGTTTCTACTTCTGCTGACTTGTCTCAGAACAGTGGGGCAGTCTCAAGTGTGGCTCAACGCCATTGAGTGTGGGGAGAAAAAGAACTCCTGGCTCCTAGCTTAAGTGAGCACAACCCCCAGCCCTTTATTTTTCTTCTGGTTCAGTGATGTTTGGATGGTGTGTGTGTCACATATGCTGCTTTTCAATTCCCCCATACTCTATGATAGAGCACCAATAGAAGCCAGGGGACCATATCACTGCATCCCCTGGGCGTGGTCAGGAGAGAGGGAGGCATTGGGTTGCATGTGGTCAGCTCAGTTGTTATTGAGCGATGCCCCAAGCAACCGATGCTTGCTCTCTGCAGAGAATTTTCTCTGGATTCTGATCAATGGACTGCTGGACCCGGAGGACAGCCAATGGCTATTTATCTCTCCCATCTCTCAAAGGAAGCCTGTCCTCAGTGAAGGGCAATCTCTTGGGGCTGATTGTTAAGTTGGGACATCCATGATAGGCGGTGCATTCTGTATGCTGAAGGCAGACTCACGCGTTTCCCACTGATGGCTGAGATGCGGATGGAAGGAGGGCAGGATACAGCCAGGGCTCTGCTTTTGCTGGTTGCCTGATGGGATGCCCGCTCTGATGTGGTCCACGCGTCACTTAAATGGCTGGGAGCTCCTGGGACTGGAACCTGGTGCCCTGTCTGTGCAGAGGGCAGCTGGTGAGTGTGGGCTGCTCGTTTCTCCGAAAACTTGCACTGTCCCTTCCTTACTTCATCACCCAGTTTTAATGGAGATCCGAGGAACATCTGATTAGCAGAAATGACAATTGTAGAAAAATATTAGCCTGCTCAGCCTGCTGGAGGTGAAGTTGGTTATAGAGAAATGGGGCTAGCCCATGTAGGAATGTCTGTTTGGTGTTCCCAAAAGAGTGTGTCTGGCTGCTCCCCCTGGATTATGTGGGAGTGATCCATCCTGTGGGTGAAGACATAGGAAAAACCATACTCTCAGCTAGGACTTGTGATGGTTTGTTTTCTTCTGAAAAAGATCCCTGCTGTCTGGGATTTCCTGTGTGGGGCTTGGAAAAAGCAGAGTAAGGAGGAAGGTTTGTGGGGGGGGTGCGCTTTTGCCCCTCACCCAAGGGAATGGATGCAGAGTGCTAATTCTCACGTGCACAAAGCAGGTGCTGTTGGCCTTGGAAGCGTCTCTCTGCACAGCTTTTTAGAAGAGGCCACTTTTCAAGCTATTTCACTTTCTTATTATTAGTATAAGATTCTGTTTGTTAGTATAAGATCCTGTTGACAAGTCTGGGATTATAACAGGAATCAAAACATTCCTTTTAAAATGGGGAAATAAATAATTTCCTTATTTTATTATTTATTATAATAGTGTTTATTATATAATAAACTATTATTTATTAATAAATAAATAACATATAAAATTTATGTTTATAATAGGAATCAAAAATTTTCCTTTTAAAAAGTGTATGTGTGTGTGTGCCCATGTGCATGTGCTGGAGGGGGCTTCCATGTCCCAGGTGGGGCACCTCAGTTGTCTTCTAGCGAGCTATTTACGATGATTTGGCTTCTCTAGATCGCTGCCCCCTGATATGAGAAATGGAAGCGAAATCAAGCAATGCTTGTTTTATTTTAAAGTTTTGGCAGCCGCAATGCCTTGTGAAATATTGATGTCAAACTCACAGTGGATGCTGTGCCTTTTCTTCTTGAGACAACGCAACAAAACTCTCTCTCTCTCTCTCTCTCTCTTGCTTATAAAATGAGGGCATTTTGGGAAGTAAGAATCTTAATCGCTCTAACTCCTTGCAAGATATCAGGGTTAAAGGTATGATTTTTCCTACCCGATTTTCTGGGCAGGTCTGTGTATTGAAGCAAAAGTGATTTTGACAAGAGGAACTGTCTACACTCAGAGTGATTGTGAAAACTACAGAGTGGAGACGAGAGTGTGGTCCAGCCCCCCAGCACATCCTTGAGGACAGAGACACCCCTCCTCCCCCAGGGGAAGCTTGGCTACTCTTTGCTGAGGTGCTTAGAATCAAGCACAAAGGACCTCCAAATCCAGTGGCTCTTGCTTTGTTGTAAACATTTTTCAGCATGTTTGGAAGAACAGAGGCTGGCAGATGGCATCAGGAACACCCTGTGTGCTCTTCCTGCTGCTGCCCAAACCCCCTTCCTGCCAGTGATGCTCTTGCTCCATCACAGCAGATTAATCCCAAGTGTCTCTGGGAAGAAACTGAGTCTCCTACATCCAGGGACAGGTGATGACCTGGTCAGTGTCTGGGAAGGAGGCCACTGCCAAACACACTTAGCATCTGGGTCAAGCTTCCATGTTGGTGTGCGTTTCTGGATAATTAAATACAAAGGTTTTTAGCAACAAGAGACCATCATGATTTGGTTATATCTTTCTGTTTTGGTTTGGGTTGGGTTTGGTTTAATACTTGGCTCAGGGATTACCTTTGTGTTCAGGGATCACTTTTGACAAGGCTCTGGGGACCCTAGGCAGTGTCAGAGATCAAATCAGGTCAACCGTGTGCAAGGCAAGTGCCTTAGCCGCTGTGTTCTTTCACAATTGGATCATTTTCAGAAGACAAGTGCCTAGTGGTTCAGATCAGAGAGGACCTGGTAACTCCTGCCTGAGAGATGAATGGGACTGGCTGGGCATGGGTTCACCCTTCAGGACCCTAATTCAGGGCTGGCACTGCCCTGTGATGGCCCTGTCATGAAGAAATTAATTTTTAGAGCTGGGATCTTTGTAGGCCCAGGGAGTAAACTAGCTGGCAATAAAATTTTGCCCAACCAAAATGTTTTATTGATTTTATGAACTGAACTACTCTTGTTTTAGTTTAGGTAGAAAAGTTCTGATGTGGTATTTTCAGGCCAGACATGTAGACCTCTAACATCCAGACAATTAGGATTTTCCTTTTGGGAAGAGTATCTCTGACTTCACAGCATGCAGGACACGCATCTTCCCTTGGTTTATTGATCTAGGGAGTTGGTCATAAAGGCAAAGAGCCCTAAAGAGATCTGATTTCGGCCCTTTCCTTCCCTTAGTGCCATTGTCGTTGTTATTGTGAATTTGGCTGTGGTGCTTGGCTGGGCACTTGAGTGGTGGTGCTGGTCTGAGTGTCTTCAGGCATTGCAGGTACTAGCTGTGATGATGGAAATCTCTCAGGTCACGGTGCTTGTGGGCCATGCTCCTGACCTCACCACGCTGTCTGTGGGGTACTCATGAACCAGATGTCACATACTCTAGTTGTGGTGCTTGCATATGCATGGCTGTGAGTTCCAAAAAGCAGAGCTGTAGTGACTGTGCTTGGCACATGGGAGCAGTGCTGGGGATCCAACTCATAGCTCTCATGCTTGCAAGGCAGGTGCTTTTAATCACCAAGCATCCCTCTGCAAACACATCTTTTAATGAGGTCACTTTTAATGCTATTTTGCTTGTTATTATAAGATTTATTTTTTATCGAGTATTGTTTACATGTTAGAGATTCTACTAGTACTCAAGTCTCCTTTAAAACGGGAAAGTGTGTGTGTGTGTGTGTGTGTGTGTGTGTGTGTGTGTGTGAAAGGGATTTTGATAATCCACCATATGACAGAGTATTCACTTACTCTCCAGAGCAGGGAAAATTTGAAAAAGAAAGAAAGAAAGAAAAAGAGCTGGGCAGTTGGTGAGACAGAACAGGGCTTAAAGCGCTTGCCTTGCACGTGGCCCACCCAGGTTCCATCTCCAGCACGCCACGTGGATTTATCTGAGCCTACCAGGAGTTACTCCTCAGTATAGAGAGCAGTAAGCTCTGAGCACTGCTGGGTGTGGCCTAAAATCAGAAAGGGAAGTGAGTGCTATCCTCGTGACCCTTGTTAAAAGTGTAGCAAAATTCTAAATGTGTGGCTTAAATGGCTAAACTAGGAGAGGGAATTCCCTTTGCCAGGGTCAGCCTGTGATTTTTTTTTATCACCTCTCTCCTTTCTGGTGTACCAAGAAACACCTCCCAAATATTCTTGAGGCTGTCCACCTCACTTCTTCACATTCGTTGGGCCTCAGTTATTCGGTCTGTCCGCAAGGCGATGGTCATCCAGGAGGTCCGGACCTGCGGGCTCACACACTTTGGGCCCTGGCCCTCTTCCTCTTCCAGGCGGTTGTGCGGGGCCTTGGGAGGAGGGTGCGGGGAATCACCTGGTTAAGTTCTGCGGACTCTGCAGCTCCCTGGACAGCTCCTCTACGAGGGCGCTCACCACGGCTCCCGGCTCCCTTGGTGCAGCCTCGTGTGTGTGTGTGTGTGTGTGTGTGTCTGTCTGTCTGTCTGTGTGTCTCTGTGTGTGTGTGTGTGTGTGTGTCTATGTGTGTCTGTGTGTGTTCAGGAGGTCCAGACAGCTCCCTGTCTTTCCCACCTGCTCACCCCCCGGCGGGCTGCGCTGGCCCCCTCTCTACCCCCTAAGCTTGCCCTTGCAGCCGCTTGCTTGGGTCCTTCCTTGAAGTGAGCCTGGGAGGAGCGCAGGGCTGCCCCGACTGCACAGGCTGAAGGAATTCTTGTCATGCGCTGCAGCCGAGCAGCCGTAGCCACGGAAGCGGCGGCGGCGGCCACTGGCTTAGGAGACTGCACCATTTTCTCAGCCCGCATCGAGGTGTGGTTGGAGGCGCGGGCGGCCACCCGCCCCCGAGCAGCGCCCGCCGCGGTGGCCTCGCCCCGGCTCCAGTCGGCTGGCTCAGACTGTCTGGAGGAGTCCCCAAGACCGGTCCCTCTGGGGATGCTTGATCGCGGGGAGCCGCTTGCAGGGAGTCGGGTGCTCGCCGGGCGTTCGCAGCCACCCGACTGCTGAAGGGCTCCGGGTCTCGGGCTCCGCCCTGGCCCCAGCCCTGGCCCTGGGCGGCAGCACACCTGTGCCCGCGGATGTGCAGGTGTTCCGAGCCCCGGGGGCTTGGTTTGGCACTTGGGCCCGCGGGGCTGAGTTATGGGCGCTGCAGAGGCTGCAGCCAGGTGACGAGCCAGCTCGGGGCGGAGTGGAGGATTCTGTGGGTGCGCTGCGTGCCCACCCCCTGTGCCAGCGAGGCTTGTGCGAGCTGGTGTGTGGGGGGAACCGGCGCCTCTCCCAAGATTCTGGATTTCTGCTGGGGACTTGGGTCCTGACCACCGGTCCTGACGCCGCCGCTGCTGTCCGCCTGGCAACATGGCTCATGCCGCTGCTTCTATTAAAAAAGTTCGGGAGGCTGAACTGGATGAAAAGGAGAAAAATCTGGAGAGGGAGCGAAAAAAACAACGGAAAATCCCCAGGGAGCGGATGGAACGGAAAAGAAAGGTATGAGGCACTTCCCTGCGCCCTCTCCCCGGTGGCTCGCGCGCTCCCTGGACCCTCCCTAGCCTCCATCATCCGCCCTGCACCATTTCCAAGCTCAGCGTGCAGCCGGGAGCTCGTGCCTAAATTTTGCTGCATTGGGAGGAGTGATGCCTGAGCAGGGCAATTTCCCTTTGCTTAAAGCCAGAGGGGGAAAAAAGAAAGAAAAAAAAAGAAAAGAATAGGTTGGGGGGTGGGGTGGGGGGGGGAAAAGGCCACCGCTCCCTTCTGTTTTTCTCAATTATCTTGATTCAGCCTCACAGCCAGGTGCTTTATTCTCCTCTAAGTGACTCTGAGCACTTGTCAGACAAGAAGGGGTTGATTTATGCTTAGAAGGATAAAGTATTTTCTTCTTTTGCTTCTGCCACTTGTCCTCAGCACTGTACCTTCTCATTCTGATTTATATATATATATATATATATATATATATATATATATATATAAATTCGATGTAGATCTCTGGTTAAGAATATATCGTTGGTTTTATTCATCCCCCCCCTTTTTTTGAAGATTGAGATTGTTTAGCGTGAAGCTGCATTAATACTGGTGCAGTCATCTATGTTTTGCTTTTAAACATTTAATTCTTTTTTAAATCAGTTGATATTTTTATTGCCAGCATTCATCTTCCCTCCCACAATGATATTTAATAAAACTGTTATTTCATGAAGTAGAATATGAAGTATCCATATTCAGGACAAGCCTGATAGAAAACTAATGGCCAGCATTAAAATCATAAATCTTTCTTTCTGCTGGGGACTTGGGTCCGGACCACTAGACCTAACGGCAAAATCATTTTTAAAAAATTATCCAGAGCAGGGAAGGCAGCGTTTCCTTTACACTATGTTATAGAGCTGTCATATCTTTAAAAACACTTTTCCCTTTAAAATAGAAATAATCAGTTACATCTTGAGGGAGCTAGAAATGGTTGAGTTCTAGAAAGGTAGAAAGTCTCTGTAAATGCTTTAATTAACAAAGTAGGTCACTGAATCATTTCTGATGATAAATGGCATATTACAGGAGCAGGATGTAAAAATAGTGGTTTGTACACAAGATGCTGCCATATATAGTTCAGGATTTAGGGGTGTGCTGGGAATGGTGAGCCCCAAACTCCATCTGCTCAAGGCCTTTTTCCTTCATTGTGGAACTCTTTCCCTGGTGGTGTTGTTGCCTCCCTTTTTGGGAAAGACCCTGGAGAACCCACCTGAAGCTGAACTTGGTTGGCTTCCAGAGGTTCACAATATTTTGGTTCTACTACTCAGAGCAACCTCAGTTCCATCAAATGACTGTTGTTAGACAACACAAATCAATAAGATTAGCGGACAATGGTGTTTTCCCTTCTAGGGAGAACTTTGAGTAAAGGCCTGTCCGCCTTTTAAACTGGCTCTGTTCAAGGGTGCATTAGGTGTTTTCATGAAACCCAAAGCTTTCCTGGCTATTTGGGTGGAAATTGCCTTCATCTTTGACAGCTACTGCAGTTTCTGTTTTCCTGACCTGTCTGTGAACTATCTCTGCACCCAGCCATTGCCCTGTGAGTTGATCTGTTGGATCTTTTCTTCTCTAAATCACTGTTTTGTTGTTTCTAGGCCAGCGGTGCTTATTCAGCACCTAGTTGTGGCCTAGTAACTTCACTCCGCTCAGTCTCCGCATGCCCCTGGGAAGCGGCTGGGTCTTGTTTTGGGTTGTTCCCATATCTGGACTGATTTTTTTCCCCTTTCCTGTACCACAATAAGAACACACACACACACACACACACACACACACACACACTATATTGTTAAAACAGAAAAGGACCAGGAGTGGCAGAGAATCTTGGTGGCTTGGATGCTGCAGTGCTTTGGTTGATCCAATCAGCAGTCCAGCATTGGGGAATTCCTATCTTATCACTGGCCCATCTGATGTCACATTCCGATAATGTCCTTAGGCTAGGACCAGAGGAAACTGGGGATTTATGCACAGCCCCTCCTCCTCCTCCTCCTTTCCTTCTTCTTTTCTTCCTCCTCCTCATCTTCTTTCTCCTCTTCCCTCCTCATCTTTCCTCCTTTCTTTTCCTTCTCCTCCTCCTTTTTCTCCTCCTCTTCTTCCTCCTCATCTTCTTTCTCCTCCTCCTTCCTCCTTTTCTTCCTTCTTTTTCTTTTCTTCTTCCTCCTCTCTTCCTCCTCCTCCTTCCTTCTTTCTCCTCTTCTTCCTCTCCTCATCTTCTTTCTCCATTCCTCTTCCTCCTCTTTTTCCCTCCTTTTTTTTCCTTTCTTTTTCCTTTTTTTTTCTCTCTCTTCCTCTCCTTTTCTTCCTCTTTTTTCTTTCTCTTTTTTCTTCTTCCTCCTCTTTTTTCTTCTTCCTCCTCCTTCCTCCTCCTCCTCCTCCTCCTTCTCCTCTTCTTCTCCTCCTCCTCCTCCTCCTCTTTCTCCTACCCCCCACCAAACATGTCTGTTGGTCTTCCACTCTGTTCTATTGTGACTGCTTGTGCCTTCTCTAGACATTATCACTCAGCTGACACTGGCTGGAAGAGGGACTTGTTTTCATTGGTGTTTTGAGCAGATGAGATTTATTTTCAAGAGATGCCCTCCCAGCCTTCATCCTTCCCCTCACCTATTCATAAAGTCCTTTCACCCAAATCTAATATTTGGTTTATGGAAGAAATTTTTACTTCATGATTTTTTGCCTCATTATATTAGAGGTGTATAATAATTTTTAGAGGTTTAAGGAAAAATGAGGAAAATATAGTTGCCTATTAACTATCCTAACACCCTCTCCAGGATGAAATCTAGAAATTTGTATACTTTACTTGGGATGCCATTTTATAGCAAAAAAATACGCCACAGAAATGTGCACTGGTGGAGGGATGGGTGCTGGAACACTGTATGACTGAAACATGAACATCTTTGTAATTGTATATCTCACGGTGGTATAATAAAATATTTTTTAAAAAGGAAAAAAAATACGCCACAGAGGGTGGAGGGATGTGGCCCAAATGACTGAACACATGCATGCATTTTCTGTGTGTAGCTCTGAGTCCAATCCCTTTCGCTGCTAGAAGTAGCCTTGGTGCAGTCCTGTAACTCACTTTGCCCCTCCACCCTTACGGGCATCATGGGTGTGGCCCCTAGTAACTAACAAAAGACAAACATAGTAAGCAGCAAGCAGAAACAAAAATACCACTACAACCAAACAGTTCTATAGATAATGCTCTCATTCCTATCCAATTATAAAGGATATTTAAAGGCCCAAATATATCATACATAAAGATCCAAATAATCATATATCTAATTATAAAGGATTTACAGTAGTATATCCTTGCAGATAAACCCATTTATTCACAAAACTCAGATGAGGCCTGCTTAAATAGAGATAAGAGCCAGCTACACAGCTTGGGAGTGTCTAGAGCCAAGAGGCTGGAAAGCTCAAATGGCCGGAGTGCGTACTTTGCATACATGGGGCTCTGGTTGGTACCCCTGGTCGCCTGCTGATGCCAACAGAGACCCCTGAACACTCCATTGGTATCACAAGTGCTGCTGGGTATGGCACAAAAATACATAAAAGAAAAAAACCTGACTTTGAAAAGATATGAATTGAAAATGAATTAAGTGGACACATTTTGAACTTCATGTTAACATTTTTGTAACTTTGGGCTGCTATTTTTGTATTCATGTAAAATGATTTAAGTAAATTGTAATTATTTGTAAACCTGATCCATATTGCATATGTGCCTCTGATCCTTTTGCTACTTTTTCAGTGGCGCTATTGTTGTTTGGGGGCCATCCATGCCCAGCAGTGCTCAGGGGCTACTTCCAGGGCTTCACAGGTTCCTCCTGCAGTGCATGGGGAAACATGAGTTGCTAGGGATAGAGCCTGAGTCTTCTGTCATGTGTAAATCATGTGTAAAGCTCTTTGAACTGTTTCTCCTGCCCTAAAAGTAATAATATTTTTGGGCTATAGTCTAAATAGGTAATATTTAAATATAGGATGTATCAATTATATATTGTATGTGGACCATAATGTGTTAGAGGTGGAAGAAAACTAAGCTTTAAGGAAACTGGCCAAGTTAGAGTCCAGAGAGCTAGTAAAGGGGCTGAGGTGCTTGGTTTCCACACAGCTAACCCACGTGTGATGCCTGACACTGCATATGGTCCCCCAAACACTGTCAAGAGTGACCCCATGGAGCAAAGAGTAAGTCCCAAGTACTAGCCAGGAGTCACTCCAAGTTGAAACAAACAAATTTATCATTTAATTGCTGAAATGAATACATTGATGTTCTATTTATTATCAGGTTTTGAGGGTCACACCTGATGGTGTTCGGAACTATTTGCTCAGTGCTCAGGAGTGACCCCTTCAGTAATTGAGGGGTATGTGGGGGTGATCTTATGTGATGCCCAAGATTAAACAGAGTTCAACTGCATGCAAGGCACTGCAGGGTGTGACCCCAAAAGAAAAACAAAACTAATTATTAGGTTTCATTAAAAATTATTTCTTTATATATCCTCATATCTGGTTTTACAGTAGGACTTGTGAAGGATGGTAAAGAATGATTAAATATCAAATTGGGTTTATTTTATTGGTTGTTGGGCCCGGCAGTGCTTAGAGCTTATTCCTGACTCTGCAGTCAAGGATCACTGCTGGTGGGGCTCATAGCACCACATGGGATTCTGGGTATTGAACCTGGGTTGATTGCGTTCAAGACAAGAGCCTACCCGCTGTACTACTCTCCAGCCCCGTACTGGATTTCTTGCAAATTTGTAAGACTGTTCTAGAAAGCGGCTTTGGGAGTAATTTTTTAACAGCTACATATTCTTTCTCAATTGCACTTTTTAAAGTTGGGAATTACAAACAATTTTCATAAAGTTAGTGAAAAATCAAGAACGACTCCATTCTGGGGGTTGGAGCGATTATACAGCGGTAGACCGCTGCGGTAGCCTTGCAGGTGGTTGACCCACATTTGATCCTCGGCATCCATATGGTCCTTTGATACCAGGTGTAATTCCTGAGCTCAGAGCCAGGAGTAAGCCCTGAACATTGCCAGATCTGAACCCCCCAAAAAAAAGGCAAAAAAATAGAGCAATTCCATTCTTGAAACTAAAGCAAATATTTAAATGATCTTCCTCATTGAAATTATGATTGTTTCAAATAAGTCAGCATGTTGTCCATTTCTGAGACAAACCATTCTCTAATTCATAATAATTTTTGTTCATTGGAATCAGATAGTACAGAGTGATTCTTATGACTAATTTTAGCACCATAATGCTTAAGAAGTTACTAGGTTTTTAAAAAATATAAATTTATACTGAGAATATATTAAAAATAAATTTTTACTGAAAGCATTCAAATTATGACCCAAGTGGTCCCATTGCTAGTAGTTTGCACACATTATATAATATTCACACTTTGTACTATTATCTCTCAACTAAGAAGACAGACTCAGAGTAAGAGAATTTACTGAATTAGGTAAATTAATAGTGACATAATTGAACCTTGAACTCAGGCTTCCAAATTAATTGGGACAAGGAGACTATGATTTCTTGATATCTGTACTGAATATGGAGCCTGACTAAATCATTACTAAAATGTTTTCCCCACCTCCAAAATACCTTCCTTTAATTGAAATAACTTAATTACTATGACTATAAGTTAAACCCTATATTTTAGAGGAAGCCCTATAAATTTAAGTTTTAATTTTATTGTCATTGCACTGGAGTATTTCATATGCTTTCTTGGAAAATCAACAATTAGAAACCAGATATTCTGCAGAAATACAGCTATTGCTATCAATTATAAATTATTATAAACTGTTATAAACTACTATAATTGATAATATTATAGTTTATAAAATATTATAAATTATTACAATTGATCTTATTATAATTGTACCAGGATTTCAAAATGTATTTGCATATTTACATTGATTAAACTGGCACAGAAAAGAATTTTTTGCATGGGATTAAGTGTAGAATAAAAGCAAACCCTTTCCCAAGTCCTTCACATCGACTTTAATGGAACAGGTTTGTGATCAGTTGTTTTGCTTTTGTTTTTATGTATATAATTTTTATTTTGGAGGGAGCAAGATGTATTGTTTCTAGGACAACCTTTAGGGGTATTCTCTTTACTAAAATTCTCCTAGACTGTTTGGTATCATTGAGAATACCTAGGGAATATATTTGCACCCATTAATGGCATTATCACCTAGTTGTAATGGGATGTAGAATATTTTGTTTTGTTTGGGGGGGCCACACCTTTTGGTGCTCCCTACTAGATCTGGCTCTGCACTCAGGATCACTTCTGGCTAACAGGGGGACCATATGGGGATTCCAGGTTTTCAGCCAGGTCTGCTGTGTGTCAGGCAAGTGCCTTACCCACTGAGATGAATAATTTTTGAAAGTTGCTGTGTTTGTCTTTTTCTTTTCTTTTTTCTTTTTTTTTGGGTCACACCCAGCAATGCTCAGGGGTTAATCCTGTCTCTGCACTCAGGAATTACTCCAGGCGGTTCTCGGGGAACCATATGGGATGCTAGGGATTGAACCCAGGCTGCATGCAAGGCAAACACCCTACCCCCTGTACTATTGCTCCGGTCCCTATCATTTAAAAAAAAATAAATGGAATAACAAATAACATCTCATTTGAAAGTGCAGAGAGGATTTTTTTTCTGTAACTTTTGAATTATTTTAAGAATGGGTTGTTGGGGCTAGCAGATAGGGCATTTACTTTGCACATGGCCAACCTGAGTTTTATGTCTAGCATTCCATATAGACCCTGAAGTCCCATATTTGTATGCTTGCATTGATTAAACTGGCACAGAAAAGGAATTTTTGCATGGTACTAAGTAGAGAATAAAAGCAAACTCTCTCCCAAGTCCTCTATCCCAAGGAGTAATCCCTGAGCAGAGAGCCAGGACGAAGCACTGAGCATTGCCATGTATGGCTCTCAAACCAACACCAAACCCAAACCCAAAACCAAACCCAAACCCAAACCCAAACCCAAACCCAACCAAGCCAAACCAAGCCAAGCCAAGTCAAACCAAGCCAAGCCAAGCCAGCCAAGTCAAGCCAAGCCAAGCCAAGCTGCAAGCCAAGCCAAGCCAAACCAAACCAAACCAAACCAAACTAAACCATACCAAACCAGGGAGTGGGGGAGCAGTTTGTAAAATGTGAAATAAATGATAGCTACGTCTGTTCTCTCTGGGGTCTGCGGGCATTCCCCACTGTGTAGGAAGTGGGGATGGACCGGCATTCCCCCTGCCCTGAATCTTCTGCGGAGACACTCTGCAGTCTCATTCCAAAGGGAAACCCAACTCAGGGCAGCCCCGCTCAGCCAAGAGCTATGTACACAACGATTTCTGGGCACCCGACCAAATACAATGTGATTAAAAATACAAATCATTGCAGAATAATGTGGTCCTGTATAATGTGTTACATTCTGGAACTGTTCAAACATGGAAAATTCCAGTAACTTTTTTGAGCCCTTTAAAGAGTTTTATTTCTTTATTTTCACTGAAGTCATGCTGGTTTACCACCGTATTTATGCCAATGCCATGTTTAGGCCCTCCCTGCAGTTGTCTGCCAGTAACTTCTTTACACTTCCTCCATCAATATGTCAGCACTTACAGAATCCTACTAAGAGATGTTGGGTGGATCTTGTACTGTACTTTTGTCCAGACAAAGCAGCATCTTGTATGTTCCGACACTTGCTAATAAGTGAATGTTTAAACATTTTGCTGATTTTTTTTCTCCCTGGGGTCTTAAGTACATATGATCTGGCACATCTATTTATATGAGGTGCCTGCCATAAGATCAACCATTTTTATTTTTTGTAACCTAATTTCATCTTAAAATTTCCTCCTTCCCCATTTTCCTATTTCTTGGCTAGGATAATTACTGTCTGTAAGTGACTTGCACTATTCACGGCATTCCACCAGGGCTGTAAATCTGAGTTTTTATTAGTGCTTAATTATAAAGAGCTTCTTTGAGCCATTGAGTGGGTGACTAACTACAAGCTTAGGGTTAACGGCTATCAAATTTGTAAGCTTGTGGCAAAAAATAGTCCCAATTTATAGCTTAAGAGAAGTTTAAAGAAGATTGCTTGAAGACAAGTAAACTGTTAATTTAAAAAATCTACTATGGAACATGGTTCAGTGGTAAAGTACATATTTTGTTTTTGCAGGGCACTGGATTTGACTGATCACACACATACATACACATACACACAAAACTACTATGAATCAGTTAATTTTTTAAAATCTAAAATGTTTGAACACAAATCAGAATATTTACCCCATTTTGGGTGATATTAATTTGAGTTGTTATGAATGCCTTAATCTTGCAAAAATTTTAGTAGTGACATTTATTCATCAATTTATTAAAAATGCTGATACAGCACTGTGTGTGTGTGAGTGTGTGTGTGTGTGTATGTGTGTGTGTGTGTGTTTGCTTTTGGATCACACCCAGTGATGCTCAGGGCTTATTCTTGGCTCTGTGATCAGGAATTATTCCTGGAAGTGCTCAGGGGACAATATGGGATGCCTGGGATTGAACCCGCGTTGGCTGCATGCAAGACAAATGCCCTAATGACTGAACTATCGCTTCAGCACTACTGCACATTTTTGACAATGTGTATAATATTGAGAGTATCAAAGGATCATAGGAATTAGTGAAAATACAAGAAAAGTCAGATTTCCACTCATACCATGTTATCTTTTCGCCTTTATATTTTTCATGATGCCATCCTTTTTTTTTTTTTCCTTTTTTGGGTCACACCTGGCGTACTCAGGGGTTACGCCTCGCTCTGAACTCAGGAATCACTCCTGGTGTTGTTCAAGGGACCACATGCAATGCTGTGGATTGAACCCAGGTTGGCCACATGCAAGACAAATGCCCTACCGGATGTGCTATCACTCTGCCCCTGTCATCCTTTTTTATTGGTGTTTTTCCAAAGGATTTTTTTTTCTCTCACAAGGAATGTATCCTTTTTTTCCTAATGACAGGGACTCTACATATTAAAATAAGGAACAGTACCAAAAAGCACTTCCTAGATTTTGGAGAGCAACATAAATTGCTCTTGAAAGGATCAGTTATTTGAATATTACCTTTTTACTCCAAAGATGACCTGTGATTGTTGCATGTATGTGGAAAATCTCATTAGAATCATCTGAATTCATCCCATTCATAATAAATCAGAATCCTGGGGAAGACTGGGAAGGAAAGAAAAAGCATAAGTTTAATATATTTAAAGTTCCTTTGGTGTTTTCCAACCAGATTTGGAAACCACTGAAGACATACTTCTTTTCTCTTACCAACTCCCACTTTGCTCCATCTCTGATTTCAGAGTCATGAATCTACTTCTAATCATCGGTATGACTTTGAATTGCCATTGAGAAAAATTTTCCACATGTAGATAGGAGGTACCTTGGCAACCTCTGAAAGCTCAATGAGACTAATTGGTCTATATAATAACCAATTAATTCTGAGGATGGAGAGGAGGAAACAAGCGTTTAAGAGAGTTGTTGGAAGACTTTATGACCTGCAGTTTGGCACTCTGTACTCAGAAAGTCATCTTCAGGACTGAGGAGTGTATATTTTTCTATATTCTACAGAACTAAGCTCATAGGGAGAGGAGGGCTTCTCTAAGCAATGTTTTTGAAGGAAAGTCACCCAGAAAACAAAGTTTTGTCTATAGCATATTGTGATGTTTTGAATAAACTCAAGTAAATGTCCTAGGGATTTAATTGGTAATTTAAGTAGCCTTGGAGACCTCAAACCTTTGGAGATGTCAGCTATTGAAATGCCTAACACAAGTCAACAACTCCCTTTTATGGTTTCTGATGCCTGACTTTGGTAGATTCTCATAGTCCTTTCAAAATGATATAAAGTGGGATGTATGTAGGTGAATAATAAGGAACAAGAAACTAACAGATGACTTATCTTCAGACATTCTTTTTTTGTAGGGATAGCTCTGCAACTCCTTACTAGGGCTGTTGCTCTGTGTTGTTTTTACTTTTTGGCTCAAATATCTTGCCAACTGCTTTCTCTCAGCTCACTGAGACTGTCAGGAACTCTTCACTGGGTCATATTCCGGATTATGTTGTTTTCATGTATGTATGCATATTTGTGTGTGTGTACATGTGTATTTAGCAGATGCAATTACTGCACTTCTGTGTCCTTGCATTCCTTTAGTAACTTGCAGAAGAAAATCGTCATTTTTTTCCTAATTAGAGTTTCATTGTAATCTATCTTAGCCCCCCTTTTTTAAAGAGATATTGATCATTATGTAATCTATGTGCTTGCAGCATGGGAAGAAACTTATTGAACATTATGTAGCTGTAAGGAAGAAAAATATAAGGGACACAATTATTTTAATTGTATAAATCTCATCTTTATTGGGTTAGGAGTAATAGTATCATGGCACATTGATTTATGTCTCTTGTATACATATGTGTGGGTATGTTTCTTGCATATGTATATATACATATATGTATGTGTGTGTGTATATATATATATATATATATATATCAACACACACATGCACACACAACTGTAATTACCAGTTGTGGCAGCTTTTATTTGTACATAAGAAAAAAATAAAACCAAAACTGGTTTTGACAATTTTTTGTTGTATTTTGAGCTTATAGTAACTTTTTTCATTTTTTTTTAAATCAGGGAAGCTGGTTAATCTGCAGGTTAAATTTTTTAAGCTATTATATGAATGCCACAAACATGAACTCTAAGAAGCTGCTTTATTAATATAGAGATCAAATAGTCCTTTTTATGTTTGAAACCAAATGTAGCTGCCAGCCCTTTTAAGATGCTCTGCACAGTTGGGGATAGATGTAAGATCTAGGTTTAAAAAGAGATGGCAGCATTCCAGAAATCTGTTCACTAATATGTGATATTCACACAAAAGTGTCAGCTACTCCTGAACAAATCCAGACCAAATTTCAGTTGTACCTGTTAACTGTGAGCTTGAAAATCGGGTGGACCAGATCTAGTTCTCTCACTACAACATGTGATGAGGCTCTAAGATCTGGTAAAATTTTTTTCTGTTGCATTATTCTACAATATTTTCAATTGTGTCCTTGCATCCTTTCATTTTTTGGAAATCATTAGGGGAGAGTCTATGGCTGTGTCTCAGTGACAATCTTTACCTTGTATGTGTGAGGGCCTGGGTTAACTTCCCCTGGCACAGCCAAAAGCAAAACAGAAAGAGAATCAATTGCAGTAGTTTAATGGAATGCTCAAGTTTTCCTCATTTAATATGAATAGTTTTGCTCTGACTCTATCTCACAGGCCTGATGCTTTCATCCAGGGAGCTACAGATCACCAGGGGTGATAGGTGCGCTCAAAAATAACATCCACACAACTAGTGTACTAAAATCTGATTTGATATCCCCTTCAACTTTTATTGTCAGATGATACAAGTTTTCTTTAAGATGTCTGGTATTTATCAGCTCTTACAAGACAGAAAGAAATAATGGGAGGATATTCTTCCTTTGGTGGTTCTTGAAATTTCCTCCAAGTTGTTAAGGCAGATTTTGACTTTAGAAGTGGCCGTAGGAAGCCTGACGGTCATCTTTGTTTTTCATTTCAGATATCAATTTGAGTCATTTCTCAGGAAGGAGTTTATTGCGTAGTTCCCTTTATTTTTCTATTAGATCTTCAGTAGGATGATCAAACCAGGGCTTTGAAACCCACAGAGAAGGGGCATCAAGATACTTTTAATCATTTCATTGAGAGCTGGTGGCAGTAATGTAGCTGCCTCTGAGTTGCAGAGAACGAGAAAGCCCAGAGTTGGCACTTTAGGGAAGCCTCAGCATTCACCAACTATTCGATTGCACATGAGGTTCAAACAAGATGTGTCCTGAGTTCTTCCAGGACTAGGGCTCAAACGTCCACCTCCTTGATGGTTCCCACTTTAAATACAGAATGTGTAATGAAATTGTGTCACGTTATAAAACCAGCAAACCAGGAGAGGGAAAAGTACAACCGGTCCCCAGAAACAAGTAGTTCATGAAACAGAGGTCACTTTGGGAGCTTCTGTTCAAGTGGTGACCTAGAAAATATGGGGCATCAGTGTGGGCTTGGGAGGGACAAAAATCAAAGGCTGGCTATGGGTGGGGGCAAAACATGGCTTCTGGGAAATCACAAGAGGAGATAATTTGGGGGCAAGTGACTGCAAGAGATCAAGGAGTGGATGTCAGTTCTTGGACTTCAGACACCGTGGAACTATCTAAGGGGCTTTGTACCCAACAGGAAATTCACAGACCCAGCTGTTTAGCTCAAGAGGCAGACCTGTGAATGCAGTCTCAGGACACTTGGCTGTCCTGTGAGAATACAGTACCGAAGAGCGAAACTTTGAGCTAATAAGGAAAGATTCTCTGCTGTGGAAGGAAAGTTGCAGCTCAGCTGCTTGCCCCTTCATTCACTGGGGTTGCCTTCATGTACACCCATTATTCAAGAGCTTTTAAAACAATTCATTTACTCCAGTGATCTTGAAAATCCTGTCTAACTCAACCGGGAAGACCAGATAATAATGCTTTCCGGTTACCGTGGTCTTGTTCACTAGTCATCAGAGGTGCATTTAGATTGCACTCATTTTCCTTCTCTTCTCTCTTACGTTGGAAAAGTAAAATGATCTTTTCTTAGTTTCCATCAGTTAGCCGCCCATTTTCCAAAGTGTAATTCAGGTATAGAGGGTGTGTGTTATAGAGCCCAAGAGATCGCAGTTCATTGGATGAAAGAAATATGAATTGAATAACTATAGTGAGATAAATTAATTTAAAGCTGAATAGCATTATTACATGATTTTCCTGATTGATAAAGTTTTAGGGGGGGTGTGCAGAGGTGTTAGGCAATACCCAGTAGTGCTTTGAACTCACTCTTGTTTAAATGAGCAAGTGAGAACAGTATCCTGCCCTCTCGTTGTGTACTCTGACAAGCGCTCTGAGTCCATATTCTTTTTTTTTAATTAAACATTTTATTATACCATTGTGAGATATAACGTTGTTCATATTTGGAGGTTTCGGTCACATAGTGTTCCAGCACCCCGCCCTCCACCAGTGTCCATTTCCCACCACCAATGTCCCCAATTCCCTCCCCCTCCCATAGCCTGCCTAAATGGCAGGTTTTTTATCTTTTCTCTCTCCCTCTCTCTCCCTTCCTTCTTCTACACATTGTGGGTTGCACTACATACACTTAGAAGCCATCATGTGCATTTTTTTTTGTCTGTATTTAGTGCTCAGTTCTATGTTGGTATCAGCCTTTTTGTGAGTCCATATTCTTTCACATCAATGGTTGCCTCAGATACAAATAGCTTCCCTATCAAGCCTAACAGCTCTTTTTGTATTTAGAGACTTTCTATAGATTCGTCTTCTGAATCAGACATGGAAAGTTTATTGGTATTTATTGATGGTACAAATGAAACAGAACCAGAGTGTTGACAAACATTGTGTGTGTGTGTGTGTGTGTGTGTGTGTGTATGAACACAAAAATTGGAAGATGGAAGGAAGGATGGAGTAAAGAAGGCTCTGGGGAATAAATTTCACCCTTCTTTTGAAAAGTTTCCACAGATGGTCAAATGTATTTACATCTTTAAAGTCACACTGATGTTGAAAAAAGCTGATAAAAAGTCTTTCATTTGTAGTCATGTAATCTATCTATCACCGTTTGATCTCTTTAGTTAATTCATAATCTGTGAATAGTATCTGTAGACTTCCCCTGAGTCCCCACTGCATTGGAGGGGCCACACTCTCCCATGCCTCCTGTTTGTACCGTTGCTTCCCCTAACCTTGCTTATGCTTCCTGTGTATCAAGGGCATGGCTGGCTGCCCCCAAAGCCTGGCCTAACCCTGTCATCTGCCTGGTTTTCTCCCTGTTGCATTTTGATGAATGCCATGAAAGCATCTTGATGAGATGTCTTCAGACCAGGGACCTGCCAGAGAACATATTATCTCAAAGCAGCCCTGGAATTCTTACTCTGTGGCTCATGAGACACACACATCAATGATTCTGAGACCTTTGCTGAGTCCTTTTCTTGGTCTCTGGAGGTCTCCCTGTGCTGCGTAATCATTGTAGTATTGTGAAAGTCTGGGCATCATTGTAGTATTGTGAAAGACAAACAGCATCTAGATGAAGCTTGCTTAGACCTTAAGAACTGGTTTCGAGATTGTGTGTGTTCGCGTTTTGTTTTGTTTTTTGTTTTTTGCTTTTTTGAGTCACACCCAGCGATGCTCAAGGGTTGCTCTTGGCTCCGCACTCAGGAATTACTTCTGGCGGTGCTCAGGGACTATATGGGATGCCGGAGATCGAACCCAGGTTGGCCAAGTACAAGGCAAAATGCCTTACCCGCTGTGCTATTGCTCTGGCCCCATGTTCTTATAGACTCACTGTGGAAACAAATCTATACAGTGGGACATCAGAGGCTCTGTGTGTGCCATCAAATGGGAAATCACAATTGTACGTCGCCCCTTCTGTCATGTCTGATGCACTGAAATGCAGTGTAATTCAGTGAGGGTCTTGTTTTTTTTTCTTTTAGGGTCACACCCGGCAATGCTCAGGGGTTACTCCTGGCTCTGCACTCAGGAATTACTCCTGGCGGTGCTCGGGGACCATATGGGATGCCGGGGATCGAACCCAGGCCGGCACAGGTCGGCTGCGTGCAAGGCAAATGCCCTACCCTCTGGGCTATCGCCGGACCCTGAGTGATGGTCTTTTGATGCTGCTTGTGAATCCAAGAAGTAGCTTATCTCTGGGTGAAATCTTATGCATGGAAGGGTCTGGGATAAAAAATACATTCAGGCATTTGGGCATGATAGGAGTTAAATGTATAGACCAAAGCTTTGGAGGTTCAAAGGCTTTTTATTTTCCCCCTTTTCCTTTGAGCTCATTATTGTGGGATAGGTCAGGAATTTGACCTAGCAGAGCAGTAAAGTTGACTGATAAATGCCTCTGTGGTATCCAAAAAAAAAAAAAAAAAAAAAAGGAAAAATAGAATATTGTTCTGAAAGGGTAGTGCTATTAGTCCAGTGAAACTGAATTAGTTTCCCCCCTCTAATTTTGAGTAGAAACTTCAGATTTGCAATTCTGTCTCTTGAAGGTATGATATATAGTAATACTGTAAATGTATGTAAATATGTATATTTATAGCTATATTCCAACTCCATTTTGAGAACTCCAGTTCTCAAAATTTTATTTTTTACTTCAAGTTTTCATAATGTTCGACTTACCACTTTACCTCCTAATGTTTCCATATGTTTTTTTCTTTAAAACATATATATATATATATTTTATGTTTTGTGAAATGGGACCATGCATAGGGATGCTCCATGGCCACTCCTGACAGTATTCGGGAACCATAAGCAAGGGATATAATCAATTGTTATGTCATGGTCACAAGTGCATGCAAGGCAATCATCACCTTTATTGCTATACTAGCTCTCCTGGTCTATGATATGCATATATCACTTGTATCACTTGTCTTCCCATTGTTAATCAATTTGCTCGAGCAGGCACCAGTAACATCTCCATACTTCCTGTCTCATGCTAGTGTAGCCCAAGGGCATTTGCTTGCACCAGGAACACAAAGAGCCTCAAACCATTCGTTCAAGTCATGAGAATGAGGTCTATAATTGTTACTGGTTTTTGGCATATCAAATACAACACGGGTAGCTTGCCAGGCTCTGCCGTGTAGGTGGTATATCTCAGTAGTAGGCTCTCAGTCGATGTGTTTACTGATGAACCAGGGAGAGATTGGCTTTTCTCTTGGGTGGAGCTCTGATGAGCTGTGGAGTCCGGATTTTGAAAATGGTGGCCCTCATGGTGTGGGGGTTCCTCTGGCTTCTTGTGAGGCTCTACTGGGATGGTGGGCCATAGCTAGAACTTGCATTCCCTCCTGGATACCTCATGATCAGTTGAGCACAGGGAGAGCCGGTAGCAGCTCTGCGCCATGTATCCATGTCTCTGGTCCAGCACACCTGGGCTTGAAATAGGCTTTGCTGTAGGGTGGGACTCTGATGAGCATAGCTTGAGATTGTCTTTTCTCTTGGGTGGAGCTCTGACAAGCTGTGGAGTCCGGATGTTGAAAATGGCTGCCAAAAAAAAAAAAGAAGAAGAAAATGACTGCCCTCATGGTGTGGGGGATCCTCTGGCTTCTTGCAAGGATCTATTGGGATGACAGTCCAGGGCTAGAACTTGCCTTCCCTCCTGGATGCCTCATGATCAACTGAGCACAGGGAGAGCTGGTAGCAGCACTGCCCCATGTATCTGTGTTTGATGTGTGTGTGTGTGTGTGTGTGTGTGTGTGTGTGTACCTATACAGCTCAATGAGTGAGCACTGGCATTTCATGTGTGAAGCTCAGAGTTCAGTCTCTGATACTTCTTGGTCCCCTGAGCACCTCCTAGAGCACAGAATGGGGAGTAGTTCTTGGGAACTGCCTGGTATGGCATAAGAACCAAAATAAATAATAAATAAAAATGAAAGAAAGGAATATACACTGTATAACAGATATTAGAGACAATTTGAGACTATCTACTTCCAAATGACAAAAAAAGAGTGAATGAAGGCAAGGGGAAAATAACCAGAGCTAACATTTCCAGAGAGATTTCTCCAGGCCTTATAATGCAGCGTCTTGTCTAATGTTTTCAACAAGAGGTGTAAAGGAATCTTCTGTCATATGGAGAGGTGGGGAAAGAGAGAGTGAGAGAATGTGAAAGAGAGTGAGAAATTCTACTTATAACCCCTTAACCTTATATATTTAAAGAGAAATAAAGGAATATCACCTTACATGTAGTATCACTAAGTCACAAAAAAACTTTTGTAAAAGCATTTCAAGGGCAGAAACAGCAAGGCAATGGAAGCTCTGAGGAATTATCATGTGTCTACAAGGCCAGCAGTAATGAGACTGTAGAAAAAAGACATTCTGTGGTTGGCATGACTAAGCTCTGCACCAACTGTATTCACTGCCTAATGAGTACCCAGGTCTTTGGGTCAGATCTAGATGTCTTCAGTGGGAATCTCTGTAGGAGGGATGAGAGGCTAGGCAGCACCCACAGAATGCCAAGTGTTTGGTTGACTTGATAACAGCTCTGTAGATGGAGGTAGCTCTAAATGTCCTAAATATTATTCCCCACCCCATTGCCCTCAGACTGGAGAGAGTACAGGGATAAGACCCTTGCCTTACATGCAGCTGACCCCTCTTTAATCCCCAGCACTGTTAATGCGAAAGTGGATTTTTTCCATTCTGTGGATTCTTGAGATTCGTATGAATGAATTGTATACAAATCTCAGCAGAAAAGAAAGTGAGTTTATTATACAGGTGATTTCAGGTCCCTCTCCAGAGGTCTAGGCCCCTCTCATCTCTGTGAACGACATCCTGGTCCCATTCCACGCAGTCTACTTGCCTCCCATGTACAATAGCCAGGTCCTGACTCCATCCCTTGTGGAAGGATGCTCCATCCCTTGTGCACTCTCCCAGCCTCTGGCTCTATCACATGCTTGTGGGCAAGATCCCTTTGCTCTGCTCCTGCTGCTGGGCCTCCCCACTGTACCCCAGCCATCTCTGTTGCCCTGTCCTGGCTTTTTCTTAGTCTCCGCCTGCCCTGTGCACGTGAGACTCCTGAGTTCAGTAACTGGCCACTACCTGAGTCTGAGCTCTGGTGGGCGCAGCCTGTGAGTCCACCCGTCTGGCTCTGAGGTGCCTGTCTGTTCTCGGTC
This sequence comes from Cryptotis parvus, assembly GCA_021461705.1. Taxonomy (NCBI): domain Eukaryota; kingdom Metazoa; phylum Chordata; class Mammalia; order Eulipotyphla; family Soricidae; genus Cryptotis; species Cryptotis parvus. The sequence goes on along the minus strand of JAJIBD010004440.1, from coordinate 31,167 downwards.
CTGAGTTGGCTCATGCAGGCCTATCTGAGAGAGTGTGGTAGATCCTGAAAGTTCTGTTTCGGGAGAGATGGAGAAGAGACTGCTTCTTGGAGGCTGCTGAAAGATGGAACAGATCCAGAAAGGTCCAGCCTCCTGCCTCTCTCTCCTCTCCTTTATCTGTTTCTGTCTGTGGGTTTGCATTAGGGGTCTTGTATCCTTTTTGAACTCCACTCCCAGCCAGCCCTTTCTACATTCTTATTGGCTACCTGTCCCAGGGGCAGAGATTTAAAGCTACCTGGCCCTCTACACCTTAACCTGCTGCAACAGCACGACATATAGTCCGTGGAACATTTCCCAGAGTGATTGCTGAGTACAGAATAAGTGCTAAGCACCACCAGGTGTGGCTACACTCCTGCCCCCTCCAAAAAAGTATTTCTCCCCCTGCTCACGCAAGCACATAAATACAAAGCAAACTGAAGAAGAAGATCTCTGTGGTATTCTTGTCTGTGAGCACAGAAGGTGGGTTGTTCATGAAGGCCTTAGACATTTCTGCTCCATTTACCATTAAGGTCTAGTATCTTGTGCTAACGTTCTAGCATAGAAAGATTGGTTCTCTCTTATCTTAAAGTACAATAAAAATGATTGAACTATATTGGACTCCAGAATGAAGGGAAGCAACACCATCAGGGATGATTTTAACATCCCCGAGTAGCTAAGATGGAATGTTATTAAAATAGAACATATTTCAGTAGAATTGACATTTTAAAATGTCAGTGGTTAATGGAAGCTGCATTTACTCTTATTGATGATTCCTTTTTTAGTATAAAATTAAATTGTCCTGATACATTTATTAGGCAACTAAGTAGAGCATGACCTATGTTTTTAGTAAAACTTGACAAAATCTGGTTAGAACATGGCCATATGGTCTCCTGAGTGATCACAATCTGAAGTTGGGAAGAAGTGTTGCACTCAAAGGGATTTAGAAATGGGAAGTTCTGGTTTCAAGAACTGCTATAGTAAAAGGAGGCAATACTTGGAACTTTTATGGCTCTCCTTTCACCAGGATGCATGTTTATTTTAGTTGGTATGTTTCCATATGGCTGGTGTCCAGTGGCAGAGACTAGAGCACTTCACCCGATCCTTTACGTTGATTGTTGATCTTGACTAAAAGTAGAAAATGTGCATCTTTCCTATGTATACTATTGTGGGTTTGTGTGTGTGTGTGTGTGTCTGTGCTTATAAGTCTGCTTTGTTACTGACTGCTGTTGTCTACAAAAATGTAGTGCTTGTTTGGAAAGCATGACAGAATAGAAGTGGCACTTATGAAGACAGAAGGAGAAACAGTGGAGAGGTAGTACAGGGGCTAAGGTACTTGCCTTGCACATAACCCACTGGGGTTTGATTCTCCAGTGCCACGTATGGTCTCCTGAGTCTGCCAGCAGTGATCCCTAAGTGCAGAGCCAGGAGTGAACCCTGAGCACTTCTGGGTCTGACCCCAAGTCCCAGTCCTGTTGCTCATCATCCCCTGTCCTCCCTATATAAAGAGAGAAACAGTGATGACCGAAACCCAAATATGAACATTTTTGTAATTGTTTATCTTATTGTGGTATAATAAAATCTATTAAAAAAAGAGAAACAGTGGATGGTCAGCAACATGGCTCAGAAGACCAGAACGTATGTCCCACATGTGGGAACCCCAAGTTCTATATCTGATACCTCATGGTCCCCTGAGCACCATCAAGAGTGATCCCACTGGGTAGAAAAAAAGAAAAGAAAAATAAATAATAAAAAAGAGGCAAAAAGCAGTGTCATGGATCAGAGACAGTGTCACAGGAGATGGTGGCCACACATGGCAGGGCTAGCGGTAGAGAAAATTAGCTGTGGCGCGGAGGGTGGAATCTACTGCTCCTCTAGCTCTGGTGAGAAAAGGAGTTGGAAGGATACAGAAGAGTTTGGTGGTTGAAAGGATGGAGTGAGAAAAAGTTCCTACCTCACCTCATACTTCAGGGGCTTGTGATAGCCAAGCCACAGAGTAGTGTGTGCATGCGCATGTGTGTGCATGCATGCGTGTGTGTGTGCTTGTGTTTACAGTGTTTGTGTGCAGACATTCACTGTAGAGAAATCTATTTGTACCCCAGAGAGCAATAGCAATCACCACATTTCTGCAGCGATAACAGCGATGAAGCCTACAGGCAGTTTGACCTGGCTGGAGCATTGAGATCGTGATCAATAGTCCTGTCCTCACTGCCCAAACCATCTTTTGGTCTGTGGCTGCCACCATGACCCCTGGCACTTTCTCCATCCTTTTACTTCTCCTCTGAAGGTCAGTGCCTTGCCCAGTTCATGACCAAATCCAACCTCTGAGAACTTAAGACTGTTTTTTCTTGGAAGAACTGTCCTGTGGGCAAAACAGAGGCTTTCTGGAAGATTGTTGAGTAAAAGGCAGATTCCCACTCTCAGAGTCATCAAAGCTTTTCCGTACAGACAGCAGTGGCAGGACCCATTCACTACCTTTTGTTTAAATGATGTCTTTGATCCAGGTCTGCAGTGCTAGATGACTATGGGACGAAGGAAAGGAATGTCAGTGAAACCAATGCTGATTTAAATACAGTGAGGAAAGTGGTTGCTGTTGCTTTGTTTATCCAGGAGTCAGTTAAGAGGTGTATGTTGTATTTAAGAAAACTGTCAGAAGTACTGGAAACAAGCAGATAGAAAAAATGTACAGTCTGCCCACAGCGGGCTTATAGCAGTGCACAGTCTGTTGTAAATCTCCAGAAGAGATTTTATTTTTCACCCTTTATTTTGTAGGGGAAGTCAGGAGCCCAAACCCAGTTGTGCTCAGGGGCTCTATACTTAGGGATCGCTCCTGGTGGTACTCTGATCTAATTGAGGCCAGTCATATGCAAGGAAAGCATTTTACTCACTGTATTCTATTCTCTGGGTTCCAGAAGAAATTTTCAGAGAAAAGCCAGAGGTGAGGCCCTGGAATCAGGCTTCAAGGCAACTGTGGACACTACATGAAAAGGCTCAGCTTCTGTTTGGAGCTGTTGGCAGGTTCCTCGACATGTTGCCATCTCAGAAGCCTCACCGTGTGCAGGAGTGTGGAGAACTGACCAGAATTTACAGGAGACTGTTGGAGATGGTTTCAGTTATTCGGCCAGGAATAGAGGCATGCTTGACCTAAAGGGATAGAGAACAGCGGATGTTTCAGAGCAGGAGCGGAACGGACAAGGTGCTGCTGTATTGGACTGGAGAAGAGAAGAGAGGCAGGATCTGGTTGTAGGGTGAGGGGCAGGGAGAGCACAACCTTGAACCTATTTATGTGCTTGCTCCAAGGAACCTAGTACAGGGAAAGCATTCCTGTAGGGGAAAAAATAAGCTTTTTGGTTTGGTTTGAGTACATAGAGCTACTCAAAAGCTTACTCCTGGCTCTGTACCCAGTGACCCCTTCTGGTGGTGGTTGGTGGACTGTATGAGTGCTTGAGGTAGAACGCTGCTCAGCTGCATGTGAGGCAGTTGTATAGAACATATATTTAGGAACTTCCGTAAAAGACAACAAAGTCCTTAGGTTTTACAAATCAATCAGTGTTTTCTTTTATTTACATTCCTTCTTTCCTTCCCTCTCTTCTGCTTTTCTTCCTTCATTCTTTTCTGTCTTCAGAAAAGATAAATCATATACTGGACCTCTGGGTGTGATTTACAAAACTTCTGGTTCTAAAGATTCTTTATATATATATATATATATATATAATTTTGCGAATTTGCTTGCTAGGCAGTGTTTGGGGTAAGAGATAATTTTAAGCACTGGAACTCAAGGCTTGTGTGCTTGAGGCCCCATGTTCAACCCCCAAGGATTGTTTCTCCCCAGTATTGCTGGGTGTAGGTCTGGAGACTGCTAAGTACTTTGCAACCAACACAGCTAGATGAAATGTCTGGTTCACGTGTACTAATAATTGTGAGTAAATACAGGCAAAAAGATACACATGATAACCTCTTAATGTATGTATTGTAATCCACAATGTGGAAGGGAAGGAAAAAAGAGAAAGAGAGAGGAAGAAAGAGAAAGAAGTTAAGAACCTGCCACAGAAGCAGGCTATGGGAGGGGGAGGGAATCGGAAATATCGGTGGTGGGAAATGGGCACTGGTGGAGGGATGGGTGCTGGAACACTGTATGACCAAAACTCAAATATGAACATCTTATGAACATATTTGTAGCTGTATATCTCACGGTGGTATAATAAAATATTTTTTTAAAAAGGAAATGTCTGGTTCAGTGTTTTTATGTAGCACAAGGAAGTTTATTATCATCTACATAATACTTACATAGGGCTAATTGACAGAGTAATATTCATATTTGTTCCAGTTAGCCACTTAGTTTGAATTTGGATTTCTTGTATATGGATCAATGCTTAGTTGTATCCTAACAGGGTATTTTAAATACCCGTTTCTTAATTAATTTCAGTTGGGTGTGTGTGTGTGTGTGTGTGTGTGTGTGTGTCTTTATTTTGTTGAGCAATCATTATGTTAAAATAATTTGAGTCCAATAGATTAAAATAAATTAATCAAATGGTAATAACAAAGACATAACAAATGAAAGCCTTCCTATTTTATGCCATATCCCAAAATGTTTATGAGAAATTACTCTTCTAGGCTGAATGTATAAAACAGTAGCAAATTTAAGAAACTTAATGTTAGTGAACCATCAAAGGAAAAGATTGTTCAATTGCTAAGAGAGAATTATTGAAGTGGAAAGGATAAACTGAGTTTTAACTTGCTCACTTCAGTCATGGATAATTTATTTGAACTTGTAGCATGGTTCTTTTATGTTTAATAGTGAGATATTGGAGAGATTCATTGCAATTCTTGTGTGTATGTTGGAAGAATGTGTGTGTAGGTGTGTGGTGTTCAACCACACCTGCCTGTACTTGGGGCTTACTCCTAGCTCTGAGCTCAGGATCACTCCAGGCAGTCTCAGTGGCCATATATGGTGCCGGGGATTGAGATAGGCTTGTTGCATGCAAGGCCTTAACTCCTGCACTGCCATTGAACAGTTCCTATTAGTATAGTACTTCCAACTGTCTGGTTTGAATACTCAAGTACTGTATCTGAGTGCTGGGATGTGGTGGTCCTCTGAGGGAATCCATCTAGACAACTGTGGCACGAACGTCAAGAGCATAGTTGTCAGCTTCCTCCAGGTCTTGTGCAAAGAATCACCTCTGAAAATGCTCCTGATGCAGGAGAGATTACACAGGGGTTGAGGTGCTTGTCATGCATACGGTCCTCTGACTGCTGCCAGGAATGATCACTGAGCAGAGACAGGAATAGGCTCAGAGTGCTGCTGGATTTTTCTTTTTCTTTTGTTTTCCATTGACTATCTTCCTACTTTATAGATGGAAACTTAAAAGGAGTCAGAGTAAGCTAAAATACTGGCTCCAATTTCAAGAAATAACTTTAAAAGTCAGGTGACTAGAGGCTTGTTTAAGCTTTTAAATGTTCATCATTTGTTTTTCCCTTCAAATAAATCTCACAGGGAGTCCCTGATTTAGCTGCTTTCCGAGGACCACAGGCACTTTCTTATTTTCAGAACAAGTAGGGGCACACAGTGACTGCATGGTTTAGTTTTTTTGTTGTGTGTCAGAATTGGATTGGACACAACAGGGTCTAGAATGAGTCAGATGGTTGTTTCCGCTCCTCTGAATGCCAGACCCACCTCACTTCATCATCTCCTTAATGCCAGTCAGCGACATTTATCCAGTGCCCACTTTGCACTGAACATGGTGTGTTGTTGCCTTGACAAAACTTCGCAAGCTGTTGGCACCATTTGTGAAAGAATGTCTTCCTTTGTGGTCCATAAGTCAAGAGGCAGCAGTCTGGAATGAAAGCAGTAGCTGGGAGAAACAGCACATTTAGTCGGTCCATTGGTGTCTGTAGCCCACATTGAGCTTTGCCATCTCCATTTTGATTCGTGTGTAAACACCGTTCTCAGCCACTGACCTCGATTCGAAAAATTTTGCCATGGGTTACTGCAGGGATTTGGGCCACATCAATTCATTATGCAGCCATTTTACGATTGATCCATTAAATGACAGATGTGAGTTGGGGGGAAAATCATTGTATGTCAAACTTGGAGCAAAGGAAATGACACTGAATGTATCCAAAACTGCGGAAACTGCCTGTTGCTTCAGTTGTTGCACAGAATGTTCCAGTTTCATTTCCATGGATCACTGATTCCCAAAGTTAGAATGACTTGCCCTTGGGTTCATGTGATTAGGCATGGAGAATTTGGCACCAAATAGGAGCAATGAAGTATTTGTTTAGTCAGATAAATGCATGTGATCAAAACAATTAATCTTGAATTATGGATATTGTAGTTAATTTTTTAAAAATGAAAGTGGTACGTAGTAATTTTAAACAGATTTCTAAATTCAGAAAATGAAACATAAAATTGACTATGAATGATAATATCCAAACAGTGAAAGTGGTACGTAGTAATTTTAAACAGATTTCTAAATTCAGAAAATAAAACATAAAATTGACTATGAATGATAATATCCAAAAAAGCAATCAAAGTCAGAACATTTTATTTTGTACATGATAGTTTTGAGTGAGAGTGTACATCTTTAAAAAAAAATTGTCATGGAGAGTCTTCTTTTGTTTGTTTGTTTGTTTGTTTGTGGGCCATGCCCAGTAGGGCTCAGGGATTACTCCTGTCTCTGCACTCAAGAATCATTCCTGGTGGTGTTGGGTGGAGATCTATATGTGGTGGGGGAGTCTGAACCCAGGTCGACCACAAGACAAGTGCCCTACTCAATGTACTATCTCTTTGGCCTGCCATCGAGATTATTGAATAACATTTACAATTTAGGGGAGAGAAAAAAGTTTAATTCTCTGGGACTGTAGTGATAGTATAGCTGTAGAGCCTTGCCTTATACAAGACTGACCTGAGTTCAATCCCTGATTCCTGGCATCCCTCAGGCATTGTCAAGAATGATCCCTCAGCATAAAGTCAGGAGTTAACTCCTGAGCAGTGCCAGATGTGGCAAACAAACAAGTAAAAAGCATAAAAAACAAAATAAAAAAAACAAATCCCAAAATCCAAAACAGATAGATAAAAGTTAAATTTTCTAATACATTTCTAATTGTTTTGCCAGAAGCCATCTTAAGGGCTTCTGGCAAAACAATTTTTCAGGATTGTTAATATTTATTTGCTCTTGCCCCTGAAGAGAAAATGAGTCAAAGACTAAGGGAGAATAAAACTCCTACTAAGCATATTCAGTAAAATCACATAAATGCAGTATACAGCCCTGCTCTATTGACTAACATAGTCAGGTTTGGAGAGAGAAGAGACCATTCCCAGGTGAGACCTGGAAGATGTGGAAAACTCTGGCATAGTGTGATTTCCAAAATGTTTCACATTTTTGCAGTGGGTCTACTATTCAGAGAAGTGGGAGTAAGAGCAAATGTATTCTCGTCTTGGAAAGAGCTCATGGACGCCAACAGTTCATCCAGTTTCACTGTGCTGCTTTCATGCCCTCTCCTGGGGCTCCAGGAAAACCTGTTGGGCAGGGCCAGCTCTGAGAACCCCATGCAAGAGAGTCGGTGCTTTATGCTGTTCCTTTGTATACTAGAGTCTATTCTCTGTCCGATGTACGGTCTATCCTTTAGTTTTAGATTATGTTCTGCATGATTATGAAGGGATCTGAGGTTCTGTTTCTTACAAAGACCTCTAGAGATGCAGGGAATCTAGAAATTATTTTGTAGACCGTTTACTTTAAATAAGAGAAAATGAAAATCCTGATTGAGAATAAAACAAACACAAAAATGGTTTGCCTACATCCACTGTGTCCATAAACAAGTGGTAGAATCCTACCATGAGGTTATTATCTCCTGGTTTAGAAATTGAATCTCTCTGCAACAGGGACTGTGGTCTAATGCTTTACATGGAGTCATAGGTAGAAATGCTTTTCTCTTCTCCCACGTTTGAGTTTTCTGATGATCCTCTAATCATCGCTTCTTATTTAAAAGGTGAAATGTAAAACTGTAGAAGCTGGTTTTCAGTTACTACTTTCACAAGATGACAGCTGAGAAGCTGGCCTGGATTTTTAGTTCTTAATTGCTCTTCTCTTCGGATGGATTTGAAACGTAGCAACACAAATGAAATAATATAGCACCGGTGCCTGGGAACTTAAGGAGATATAGCAATTATGTCATATCGTGGAGGTTTTGAGTTTCACTTTCTAAATCACACACCAAGTTCAAGTCTCTTGTGCTCAGTGTTGCCAAATGTGAAAATATTTGCTTGCTGAGTAATTTGCCCTTAATGACTTGGGAGCATTTTTTGGAAACAGTGGTGAGATTGTTCTGCTCTGGCAGAAAGCGTTTTCCTTGTCAGATGTGCACAGAGATCCCAGCAGTCTGCAGACGCCTTATTAAGGCATGGTGCCACACACTCTCTGTGGACCTTCCTCCCAGCTGACAAAATGTTAAGTATATAGATGGTCATAGTACCTGATTACAAGAGCAACGCCAGAGAGCCTTCATAACTCCCAATGAGATCCCAGAAATAAATGTTTACATATCAATACACACATATAATGTATGTATGTCAATATCTGGCCCTCCACCCCAGCAGAGGCGCACAACAAGCCAGATGACCACCCCCCCCCCCCCACTCCATCGGGCAGCCATTTTCCACATCCGGACTTCCCTCTCGTCAGAACTCCACTCAGCAACAGCCTATCACAACCCGTCTCGAGTGGCCACGCAGTTCATCTATAAATGCTATATTTAGTGGTGACTACAAGGGTATGCCACCTGCATGGCAAGCCTGGCAAGCTGCCCTGTTTTATTTGATATGCCAAATACCAGTAACAATTATATTAGTTCATTCCCATGACCTAATATAATGGTTTGAGGCTCTTTATGTTCCTGGAGCAAATAGATGCCCTTGGGCTCTACTAGCATGAGACAGGACATATGATATTACTGGTGCCTGCTCTAGCAAATAGATGATCAATGGGAGGATAGTGATAGTGATAGTGATACTTATAAGTGTTTAAAATCCTAAAGTAGGGGCCTTCTGACATTCATCTCATCCATGTTTTGGATTTGGCAAAGCACACCAACTCACTGATTAGAGCAATCAGATAAAGGAAATTGTTGGTTCATATCCTATTTAAACAGCTCAGAGACCTATGCTCATCCATTAAGTTAGTGTGGTGAATAATAGCACAACTTAGTGGTGACAGGGATCTTGGGTATGTCTGCATGTACCCTGGCTTGTTGTTGCTGGGTCACTCAACGTATGAGCTTGGTCTGGAAGCTGCTGTGGGGTCTATTGGGGGGGTGGCCCCAGTGATGGTAGTTGGATGTCACAGTCAACAAACAGTGTTTCAAGGAGAGAAGGGAAAGATTTCCAGGATGAAGAAAAGAGCCAAGAGACTCATTTTCAGTCATTTGAAAATAATAGTTTTTGGGGGTGGGAAGTGGTGATACTAGAGAGCTGGTAAGGTTTTGTACCAGGACCAACCCAGGTTTGATCAGGTATCCCAAGCACTGCCAGTAGTAACCCCTGAACATCCAGGGGTATGCGTCCCCCCAAAGAAAGCACCTTCTAAGAGTAACCAGCATGTTCCCTTTTCACTTGTTTTTGCTTCGTGGTCTCTGTATGTTTTATGAACTTTACCCCACTCTTTTTTTTTTTTTTTTTTTGGGGGTCACACCCGGCGACGCTCAGGGGTTACTTCCTGGCTCTTTGCTCTGGAATTACTCCTGGCGGTGCTAGGGGACCATATGGGATCCTGGGGATCGAATCCAGGTCGCCAGCGTGCAAGGCAAATGCCCTACCCACTGTGCTATTGCTCCGGCCTCTTTACTCCCTCTTTTGTTCCCCTCCTTTTGGGGGAAAATTCACCCCATTATTTTTCTTTTCAAAGGCTAAACAGGTGTTTATTTTAGATCTGGAAATGATATTGAAGATTAGTCGTGTTGAAGATGACTAGACTTGTTCCTGTTGGTTTGTGAGCTGAAAGAGAACATTTAGGTCCCTGCAGTTTAGTTAGTTACAAATAATGTCCTCTCTTGGTTGCCTTCTATTTCTTAACCAATGTTTTCACACCAATGTGTATTTTCCTGTCTGGGAGGAACTTCTTCATTCAGGAAAAGAGAACGGGTCACATACAGACATGGTATTACTAAGAATTTCAGGCAACAGAGAGTTTAAGATGAGCTTGACTGAGAGGAACAGAGACCCAGAGGTGGACGTGTAATGTCTTAATGAAGCAGAGGGATACCAGGAAGCATCCACACCTACTCTCCCCATGCCATACGTGGCAAAGTTATGCAGCTAGCACCCAGTGACATCTTTCCCTAATAGGTAGTGGTGACATGTTTTGTTTGTTTGTTTGTTTGTTTTTGGCTTCTAATGGTTTAGGGTTTCAAATCTTAGCACTAGGATGAAGCACTGGCAGTGATTATCACAGCACGGCTCACGTCGGCCGCTAGCTGTTCATCAATAAATGCTTTATTTAGAGATGACTACAAGAGTATGCCACCCGCATGGCAAGCCTGGTGAGCTGCTTGTATCGTATTTGATATGCCAAATACCAGTAACATTTATATTAGGTCATTCCCATGACCTAGTATAATGTTTGAGGCTCTTTATGTTCCTGGAGCAAGCGGATGCCTTTGGGTTCTACTAGCATGAGACAGGACATATGGAGATATTACTGGTGCCTGCTCTAGCAAATAGGTGATGAACGGGAAGATAGTGATAGTGATAGTGATAGTGATAGTGATAGTGATAGTGATAGTGATAGTGATAGGATGAAGCACGGAGGCTATAAAAAGTTTTGGAATTTGTTTCCAGTTTTAAAGGTACATGCATGGGTGGAGGGATGGGTGCTGGGACACTGTATGACTAAAACCCAATCATGAACAACTTTGTAATTATATACCTCATGGTGATATAATAAAATTAACAAAACTAAAGAGCATTTATCAGGACAAAAATAAATTCTACTGCCCCCAAAAAAATTAAAAAAGAAAGGTGCATTAGTCGTGATTATTGAATTGTCCTACCGTAAAAGCAATCAACTGATTCCAAAAACAGTGGACATGGGTATCATTTTTTTTACAGCTGGCAAGAGCTTAGTTTTCATTCTGAGGAAAAGTGCCTGTAAGATATGCAAGTAGTACTATTGTGAAGAGTATATGAAGATTCAAAGATCCTGGGACTGGAGCTATCCTACAGGGGCTAAGGCACTTGTCTTGCATCCAGCCCTCCCCTGGCACTGCGTTTGGTCCCCTAAGTACTGACAGGTGTGATCCTTGACTGCAGAGCCAGGAGTAAGCCCTGAGCACCGCTGGGTATGGATGGTCCAACACCCTACCACTACTTTCCCGTCTCCTCAATAAAGAAAAATTATCATAAGACTAAGAACCTTAGGAAGAAGACGGGAATGTCAGTGCATCATTAAACATGACAGTTTACTATCCTTAGCCCCTGGAACAGCATTCAAGTGCATGTACATGCTGGACTGTATCTAGAACTCAATGTTTAGCACCTGTTTCCCATCCATGAGATTCTATATGCGATTCCTCAGCACCAAAAGCAAACAAAATAGTTGAAACATTAAATGAAGAATTACCATATGTAGTGTACCAGAGGCATTCTACAGAAGGTGAAGCATTTACCTTGTGTGCAGTCAACCCCATTTCTATATCTGGTACTGCATATGGTTACTCTGGGCCCTGAGAGCTGTCATTCCCCTTGTTCACACCCCACCATAATAACTATGTAATGATGAATCATTGGTTTATGTTAAAGTAATTTAGGCAAACTAAGATAGGCTTGGTAGACCTCAGCCACCCTTCAATCTGGGTATCATTGGTGTTGAAGCTTCATCCTTATGAGTGTTTTCACCCAAACTCTTTCACTTGAAAGATGGAGACTATGCTTCTCTCCAACACGAAGAGGGAAGTTAAGCCTTCCCCACTGTCATCATGACATTAGTGGTTCAGTAACTTCATTTTAGAAATATTGTTTTAGAAGATGTGTTTATCCCTAGCTGACAAATACAAATAATTGTACTAATACTAAATGGTTCCCTCTCAGAAATTGGACTGGGGGACTCCTCTATTTAAAATTTACACACACACACACACACACACACACACACACACACACACACAGAGGAGTCACTAACCTCAGGATAAAGTGTTCTTCAGAGCAAAAAGTAGCCCTGGGGCTCTGATGAAAATTAAATTTTTTTCTTTTATTTAAGGTAGTATATTTATAATGGTTTTGAAATTTATGGTATTGGTATACACAGTCACCACCAGCAGTCCTATTCAGATGGAAATTTTTTTAAATATTCTTCTTAGATTTGAGTTTGTAGCCTATGGGCAGTAGAATACACTTTCAGGTATTTAAATTAAAAGAAAATAATGGTAGTAATTTTTAAAAATTTTTTTTTATTATACCACCGTGAGACATACAATTACAAAGGTGTTCATAATTGGTTCTTGGTAATACAGAATTCCAGCACCCATCCCTCCACCAGTGCCCCATTTCCACCACCAATGTACCCCACCCCTCCCGCCCACCCCCAGGCTGCCTCAATAGCAGGTACCCCAGTTTCCTCTCTTTCTCTCTCTGTCTCTCAATGGTAGTAATTTTTTTAAATGATCAGTTGAGAAGATGAGATATATGGGGGTTTCAAAAAATAGAATCACTTGATCACTTGATATCCTGTTATTCCTTGATTTGCTTGAGCGGTGCCAGTAACATTTCCATTTGTCCCTGTCACGTGCCAGTGTAGCCCAATGGCATCTGCTTGCTACAGGAATACAAAGAGCTTCAAATAGTTCAAATCAAATATTCTATTTGATTTGTTTATCAAATAGAATATTGATACTTTTATTTTTTTTTCTTTTTTTTTCACACCCAGCAATGGTCATGATTACTCCTGGCTCTGTACCCAGGAATTACTCTGGGTAGTGCAGGGGACCATATGGAATGCCAGAAATCAAATCTGGGTCAGCTCTGTACAAGCAATCTGCTGTATTATCACTCTAGCCCCTAAAATCACTTGTCTTGTCACTTGCCTTCCCATTCATCATCATCGGTTTGCTCAAGCGGGCACCAGTAACATCTCCATATGTCCTGTCACATGCTAGTAGAGCCCAAGGGCATCTGCTAGCTCCAGGAACATAAAGAGCCTCAAACCATCCCATCAGGTCATGGGAATGAGGTCTATAATTGTTACTCATATTTGGCATATCAAATATGACACGGGTAGCTTGCCAGGCTCTGCCGTGTGGGTGGGATACTCTTGTAGTCACCTCTGATCTCCAGCATTTATTGATGAACTGCGCCACCACGTGAGCTGAGCTATGATCAGCTCTTCTGCTGGGTAGAGTTCTGACGAGAGGGGAGTCTGGATGTGGAAAATGGTGGCCCTCATGGGGTGGGAGGCTCATATGGCTTTCTTCGCGAGACTCTGCTGGGGTGGAGGGCCAGGGCTAGAACCGGCCATCCCTCCTGGGAGCCTCGTGATCAGCTGGGCACAGGGAGAGCCAGTAGCAGCTCTGCCCCATGTATGTGAGTCTCTGGGTCCCTAAAATATTTTATATATTTAAAAATATAAAGGGCGGGCGTAGCCCGGGTAGGGCGTTTGCCTGCGCGGCCTGGCCGGCCCGGGTTCGAATCGGCTCCCATTGGTCCGAGCCGCCAGGGTGATTCCTGAGTGCAGAGAGGGGAAACCTGGCGGGTGTGCAAAGAAATATAAAATATATATATATAAAATTTATAATATATAAAATTTTCCCCAGATGCTTGCTTTCAATTATCTACATCTCTTAAAAAAATTATCATTTACTTTGTAACATGTGGGTTCATGGTATAAACTCTAAGTCTGGGCCCTCCCATTGAGTAAATTAAAACCTATTTAGAAGAATTCATACATATACCGTAGATAACAAATGAAGGATAGGATTAATGTTCAAATATTTGCACATAAAAGGTTTAAGGAAATTTGAGAGAGAAAAATGAAATTTTATCCATAATTATCTGTAGCAAAGCATGATTGTTATCATAATTGGCTTCATGCATCTACAGTATATTTGCTTTACTATCTCAGGGAGAACCAGTTCCTTTCATAGATAGCATGTATGGTGTTCAAAGCCTTCGGATATTTTTTCAAAGATGGAAAAATATTCTCAAAAATACAAAAATTAAAAATATATATATGTGTGGATCACCTTCTCTGCTCTTCCATGGCACCCTCATAAGTAAATGGGGAAACTGTGGGTAATTTATAAAATTTAAAACATCCAGACCAGGGTAAAAATGACTTGCTTCGATCAATGCATTTCCACTGAATTCTTACTGCTGCAAGAGTGGATATTTGTTTCATCCCATAAATCATCATGGGAAAGAGCATGTTTGTAAGCACAGTGGATTCCTCTTGGTTTCAGCAATGGTCAAGATAATTTTTCCCTGTTAGGTTGGTGAAAGGAGATTGGAAACTGTGTTAGTGTTCCCTGCACCTAGAAAGAAAAGATCAGAGGCATTGGTGACTGCTGCAAAAAATTCTCTTGTGTAGGGACATTTTGCCCAGCAGGAAGTTAAGTTCATGTGCAAAGCAGGCTGTTCACATGGTGAAAAACAAAACACCGCCCCCTCCCCTGAGCTCCCTGGGCCTCGCCCCCTCACTCCATTGACATGCATAGCTGGCCTGGTAGGTGTAAAAATAGACTGGCGGTGCCTGAATTGGACGTGGTCACTCAATGCAGCCTGCAGTTGCTGGGGTTTTAAGTTCTCTCTGACACCAGCCAGGCAGCAGATGGGGAGCCCCGGTGAAGGGCATGCAGAGGAATGATTTGGGTCCCCCTGGCATCCTGGGACGGAGCTCAGAGAGCAACAGCACGCCCCCTGGCCTTAGGCATTATAGAGCCAAGATGGGCAATGCTGCTCTCTGCCCATCTTGCCATGCGGATAAGAGCGTCCGGGCCCAAGGACACTTGCAGGAAGTGGACAGAACCCCAGACTACTATGGCTGTCAAAGCGAGGACGCCCCAGAAGCCGATGGGCAGGTGAGTTCTAGGCCCCTAATGTGCTGATGATAGGCTGGTGGTCTGGGAATCAGTCTTGTGCCTCCGAACTTCCTGGAAGGAAGTGGTTGGATTAAAATTCGGTGCCTGAAACCATCTGATGGCCCAGACTCCTTGGCACATTGCTATCTCCTCTTCGAGCCACATGCTTATTCCTTCAGCCTTGGCTCCTGTTCCCCCTCACCCCCCAGACCGTTGGCAGTGAGCAGCAATGCCCATCTCTTGGTTTCAAAACTTTGTCCAACATTTTATAGAGTGGCTTGTTGCATAGTTGCAGAGATTTGCTGTCACGCGGCAGCCGAGTTCTTTCCCTATTGCTGTCTTTCCTTTCCGCTGGGTCATAGTATTTGGAAGCATGGATCCCAGCTTCAGTTTTCTTTATAGGCGTCCTACTTGTAAGACCCAAGTTCTTCTGTGAAAGGCCTTTTTTTTCTCTACTGTTCCAAGTATGATGCTGTTTTGTGAAAAGACTTTAAGTTGAGCAGTCAAAGATTTTACTTGATTTTTTTTTTTTGGTTTTCATAATTCATAGGCATGGTATGTGACGGAAAGTGTTGACAAAGGCTTATTGTATGTGTCTGTGTGTTTTGCTTAGGGTGGGGAGTAGAAATTCTCTTTCTGAAGTAATTTGATGTTCATAGTTACTGGGGGAGGTCTCTGCAGGATTGTGAGCAAAAGCAAGTGCAGCTGATTTGTAGGGTTCTAAGTCTGGGTCAGTGGGGGCTGTCTGAGTGTGCCTATGATTTTTGGGGTGGCAATTATAGCATATAGGCTGAGGCATCTCAGAGGGTGTCACCCCACTGCTTCCCATCATCTTTACTCAACTCAGACCTAGCTGAAAATCATCTCGTCAGAAGCCTGAAGCTCTCTATCAGGTCACAGGGACACACAAACAGAAACCCAGGATTTATCAATAGAAACAACCACATCCAGGCTGACAGCGAACAGAAGCGGAAAAAGGGCCCATCAGCCAGGAAAAGAGGATAGAACTCCCAGAAGGAACTAGAAACCACCACGGACAAGAGAATAAACGGAAAGGTGAAGCTCTGCACTTGTCCCCAGGAGCAGGAAGCGTGTAGCCCTAACAAGCACGCAGTGCAGGGCCGTCACCCAGCAGACACCTTGCTCTTTGCCAGCTGTGGCTTCCATTCCCCACACCCGCCAATGGAGCCACTGGGATTTCTGAGCTAAGAAGCATTTTTATAATGCGCCTGCATTTAAATTCCTAAAAACAATAAAGTTCCCCTACAAGCTGGCTTACTTGCAAGATATAAAATATATCATTTACAAAGAACCTCATTCAGTAGTTTTCATGAATGTTTTTATTAACGTAGATTTTAGCCTACTCATTAAAATGTTACTTAATTCCTCAATATTTGCCTGGACCATGTTTGCCTTTCTTATTTTTCCTTCTTTGCAATTTTTCCCCCCAAATGGGGCTTACCCAGTAGTAGTCAGGGGCTATCTTCAGTGCTAAGGATTGAACTGGTGCTGACCGCATGCAAGGCAAGGACCTCTAAACGCTGTTGCTGTTGCTCAGGCCCTCATTTTTTAAAAAAATGTTTAAAAAAATAATTTAAGAAAAGAGTGACTGGAAAAGAACAGTGTCTGGAAAGAAACTTGCAGTGCTTTAAAAATTGAGCTAATAAAAGCATACATTTTAAGGATAGGGATAGAAGTAGTGGTCTGTTGATACATTGATAGGTTCTTATAAGTAAAGGAAGGAATGTCCACAGGATTTTGAAGTCCTGAAATGAGAAATTCACTCAAAACTTCCCAGTCCAGAGAATCACTCAAAACTTTATGAAAGAAATCGTGACTAGAAATTTCTTTCACTGTCACTGTCTTTCCGTTCATCATTGATTTGCTTGAGTGGGCCCCAGTAACATCTCCATATGTCCTGTCTCATGCTAGTAGAGCCCAAGGGCATCTGCTTGCTCCAGGAACATAAAGAGCCTCAAACCATTCCCTCAGGTCATGGGAATGAGATCTATAATAATTACTGGTATTTGGCATATCAAATACGACACGGGTAGCTTGCCAGGCTCTGCCGTGTGGGTGGGATACTCTTGTAGTCACCTCTGATCTCCAGCATTTATTGATGAACTGCGCTGCCACGCGAGCTGAGCTATGATCAGCTCTTCTGCTGGGTGGAGTTCTGATGAGAAGGGAGTCTGGATGTGGAAAATGGTGGCCCTCATGGAGTGGGGGTCGTCTAACTTGTTGCGAGGCTCTGCTGGGGTGTTGGGCCAGGGCTAGAACCCACCATCACTCCTGGGCGCCTCGTGAGTGACTAGGCACAGGGAGAGTCAGTAGCAGCTCTGCCCCATGTCTGAGTCTCTGCAAGACTCATAAGGGAAATTTCATTCCCTTGTTAAAATTCTTCTATTCCTAGGAAAAGGACAGATATAGAATGACTGCATTCATTAATAGGATATAAATAGATACCAGTGTTTTAATAAATATGGGAAATGGTAATGGCAGATTAAAACTCACCACTGAATATACACAAAGTGACTTAAGTGATAAACTCTAAATATCTGCAGGGCTAGCCACAATGTGTAAAATAAGAGGGAGAGAGATGCAGAGACAGAGAGAGAGATAGAGAGAGAAAGAGAGGAAATGGGGTACCTGCTATTAAGACGGCCTGGGGGGATGGGAGGGGAGGGGTACATTGGTGGTGGAAATGGGGCACTGGTGGAGGGATGGGTGCTGGAATACTGTATTACCAAGAACCAATTATGAACACCTTTGTAATTGTATGTTTCACGGTGGTATAATAAAAAAATTTTAAAAAAAAAGGAAAAAAAATTCTTCTATTCCTGGTCATGTAGAAATTGATCCTGAAATAAGTTAGTTTGATTAAAAGGTATATCATAATCTGATTTCTCTGGATTGGAAGGTATTAATGCAGTCTACTGATCATGGAATCAGTTTCTCTGTCAAAGATTATACAGGTTGGAGAGTGTTATGTTATGGAGAACATCATAGAAGCAGAAAAGCACCTGTCAAATGCTCTGTATTGCTGGTCTTCCTCTGCATTTGATATGGAGTCACAAACCAAAACCAAAAAGAAAAGAGTCAATTCTTTTATTTCTTTTTAAGATTCTTCTGATTTTAATATTGCTTTTTGCTGCTGCTGTTGGTTTACAAGACTATATACAGGTTCATACCTCATCAAATATGTATTACCACACCCGCCACCAAGGTAGTGATGACCCTTCCTCACAGTCCATTGGTTAACCCCAACCCATTCTTTGATTCCCCCATCCAGTCTGGTACCCTGAGTAACACAGTCAGAATTCAGGGGTTTCTTTTTATTTGGTTTTGTCTATTTCTCTGATTTGCCTTCTTAGAGTATGCATGTGAGTGAAACTGTCTGGTATTTTTACTTTTCCTCTGACTTATTTCATAATTCATATTTATTGGCATAACCCACTCTAGTACAGCCCATGTTCTTGAGAATGACACAATCACATATTTTCTTATGGTTAGATAGTAGTGTGTGGTGTGTAGGTACCACATCATTTCCTGCCACTCATCTACCACAGGGTCTTTAGGTTGTTTTGTGTCTTAGCTATTGTGATTAGTGCGGCAGTGAACATAGGAGCGCAAAAGCTTGATAAAAATTAGTTCCTTTAAAGGGCTAATACCAACCTAGAACTGAGCATTAAATACAGGCAAAAAATGCACATGATGGCTTCTAAATGTATGTAATGCAACCCACAATGTGTATGAGAAGGAAAAGAGAGAGAGGGAGAGAGAAAAGAGATAAATAACCTGCCATTTAGGCAGGCTATGGGAGGGGAGGAGAATTGGGGACATTGGTGGTGGGAAATGGGCACTGGTGGAGGGCGGGGTGCTGGAACACTATGTGACCGAAACCTCTAAACATGAACAACATTGTAACTGTATATCTCACGGTGGTATAATAGAATGTTTAATAAAAAAAAATTAGCTCTTTTAGATTCTTTGGCTAAATACCTGGGAGTGGAATTGCTGGATCATGAGGTAGATCTGTTTTTAGTATTTTGAGATCCTTCCATACCGTTTCCCATAGAAAGTGAGCCCACTTACATTCTCACCTGCAGTGTTCAGTGGCTTCCTGTTCCCCACACTCCCACCAATATTTGTTTCAGATCTAATAAAGGTCATTCTCACCGGTAGGAGATATAGCATTAGGGTTCTGACTTGCATTTCCTTGCTACTATGTGATGGTAAGTGTTTTCCTTGTGCATGGTGGCTGTCTGTGTGTCTTCTCTACACCTCACTGAGGTGTGTTGGAAGGGCAGACAGCAATCACAGGTGTGTGTTGGGAGGACAGACAGATAGTGAGGCGGAAGCACATTTGAGAAGAGGGCAGAGGACAAAGAGGACAGAGAGGCTAACATGATTGGTTTATCATTGATTCCTGATTGCATGGGGCATGAGGTTTCTGATTGGATGCATGATTATGTATGAGCTAACATGATTGTTTACTGATATCCTGGGTCTTGGTAGAGGAGTTTGCATCCTATTCAAAGTTCATCTGGAGTATCAGGAAAATAGGGGTCTGTGCGTGCTTTGAAGACTCTCTCCCTCTCTTTGTCCATGTCTGTCTCTGGTGAAAGTTGAATTGTGAGTGCAGCAGGAAAAGGGAAGATGGGAGGCAATTGAGGTGGTTCCAGAATGATGTTCCTCTGGGAACATCAGCAGTAGATGTTCTACTGGCTGTCAGCAATAGAGGCCAGTATTCAAGTCCCTGGTGTCTTTGTGTTGTCATTGAAGAGGTCTAAAAAGGAGAAGGGCCAGAGAAGAGTACAGCAGCTCAAACAACCCAGGTTTCATCCACGGGGCCACACGGACACCCCATTCTTGCAGGGTGTAGCTCAGGAGATTCTGAGCACTGCCTGTTAGCCTGGTTGTTCTGCACATCACAGGGTCTGGCAGGATCACATCCTCTGGCCCTTCTGATGAATCTCCAATCTGGTTTTCTTTTCTTTTTTTTTTAAATTTTTTATTATACCACAGTGAAACATACAGTTATAAAGGTGTTCATAATTGGTTCTTGGTAATATAGTATTCAGCACCCATCCCTCCACCAGTGCCCCATCGCCACCACCAGTATACCTACACCCCCCCGCCTACCCCCCAGGCTGCCTCAATAGCAGGTACCCCCGTTTCCTCTCTTTCTCTCTCTGTCTCTGCATCTCTTTCCCTCTTCTTTTACACATTGCGGCTAGCCCTGCAGACATTTAGGGTTTATAATGTAAGTCTCTGTGTACATTCAATAGTGAGTTCTAGTCTGACATTACTATTTCCCACACTCAGTAAGACACTGGTATATATTTGATCACTTGATTACTTGACTTCCCGTAGATCATCGATTACTCAAGCGGGCACCAATAACATCTCAATTATGTGAGCTAGCCCAAGGGCATCTGCCCATTCCAGGAACATAAAGAGCCTCAAACCATTCCATCAAGTCATGGGAATGAGGTCTATAATTGTTACTGGTATTTGGCATGTCAAATACAACATGGGTAGCTTGCCAGGCTCTGCCGGCCAATCTGGTTTTCTAAGAGTCACTGTGGGTTCCCAGACTTTTGCATGCCACTTCTACCCTCCCCCAAAAAGAAGGGGAAGGGCTTTTGGTTAATCGATAGGGCTGTACCATAGAGGTATGCCTTTGTGTAGATATATGATTTCTTTTATACCAAGGCCCTCAATATTTTCAAAAAGCCAAACTATCCTTCAGTTTTTCATAGTAAGAGGATAAAAAAGAAGAGCTCTGTGAGAAACTCCCTAGTGAGAACATTTGGGGGTATAATATTATTATATGTGCTAGGAAATTTCCTGCATGTAGCTTGTCTTGATATTAGTCCTAGTAAGGGCTGAGAGTATGGGTGAAAGCATTTCACAAAGAGGAGAAACTTGAGGGGGCTTCAAGTCCAAGATCAGGATTAAGGGAAAGGCTGCAAGACTTCTGTTCCCTTCTCCCTCCCCCACCCAGCACTTACCACCCAACTCTGAGACCAGGCTGCCTCGTGACCTGTTATATGCCAAAGGGAGCTTGGGACCTTTAGGGGACATTGCTCCTGTGACATGAGGCCATAGTGGAGCAGAAGAGGGGCCCAAGCAGGCCATAGTGCATGAGACGGTCTTGGGCATAGGCAGTGAGGTGTAAAGCACAACTGAACAGTTATTGACAGCTTCAAATCAGCATCCTCTAGCCCTAACCAATGAGATTGTCCAAAATCCATCCCCAGGCTCCCCCCCCATCCTCTTCCATCCCCCAAACAAGCAGGCAGAGAAGTCATGCCTGAACAACAGGCTCCGTGCAGATGGATTGCTTTTTGGGAAATACTCAGCTTGTCCCTTCAGTTCCTGTAGCACATCTTGGGTGCCGAGTACAGTTTGGCTGGTCTGGTCTGTTTGTATTTATGGAGTGACTTAATGCTGGCCCTTGAACATGACCCATGTGCTCTCTTGGCTGGAAGGAGGCTTCTCCAGGGATGAAGGAAACAGGAATCTGGGATCATGTTCTGAGCTGGAGTTTCTTAGCCTGGGGTGTTATGAAACACTTAGGAATGCGTGCCCTGGTCGACCAGCAACTCCAGCCCTGAGTGAGCAGGTTCTAGAGAAGCAGCATGCGCGTCCATGTGGCTGTCCCGCTTTCCGTGGGGGATGTGTGGATGCCTGGACACAGTGAGCTTGGCATGAGATGGCCAAGAGCTTCCCCTGCCATTAGCAACAAGAAGGAGCAAAAAGCACAAATCAGAGGCTGTTTTAGGAGATATGAGGAGTTGGCATCTGGCAAGTTCCCTCTGTTCTGTGGGGCTTAAGAATGACCTGGACTGTGTAGGGAGAAGGAATAAAGACTGGCTAAGGACCCCTCCTGCCACAAACCTGGCTGTGGTCACTTTCTAATGGCCAGTGGCAGGCATCTCCTGAGGAATCCATAGTCTCTGTAAATGATAAACAGCAGAGGTGACAGAGGACAAAAGATGTTTCTAAAAGCGCATGAAAGGTTTGGTGACTAAGAGGCTTTAATAATACCCTTCTGCTCTGGAAAGGGATGTCGTCTTGCTGAAAGTACCCACATCCTCCTGTGGAAGATCATTGATTGTGGATCTGTGAATAGACAGATCCTTTCCTTAGATTTGATGGTAGGTTGCACCTAACACACAGTAGACACACTGTGTGGGAGATCGCCTGGCGACCATGGGAATCATTGGAAACAATCAGTAGCTCATATGATCTTCCTGTTGTATTTTTAGGAGGTTCAAGCACACGAGTGTGGTTGACTAGAATGAAGGGATGCTTTTTGTCTTCTTCCTTTGCTGGGTTTGATGATATTCATCGCCCTGTCCACCCCCTGGTGTCTGCCTTCAGAAGCACCAGGTCTGGGGAGTGAGATTCTCCAGGGTAGGCGCGTCCTTCAGCCCTGTTTGTGCCTCCTTCCCACGCGGACATCTGCACACTTCCTACCCACTTACAGTTGCTGTTTTGGATTCAATGTCCTGTCAGTGGTGAGACTTAAAATGTATATTATGCCATAAGAGTAATCTACTGATTTTCTGACTTCAACCTGTCACTTCAGGTTTCTCTATGGTATTTCAGGCCTAATTGTATCATAATCCTAATAATATCACACTTAAGTGTTTTTGACTTTGGTTTTTTGGGCCATACCCAGCTAGCTATCCTCAGGTTTACTTCTGGCTCTGTGCTCAGAGATCGCTCTTGGCAGGGCTCAGTGAGCCATCTGGGGGTCTGGGGATCAAACCTTGTCTACTGCATCTAGGCAGGTTCTTTACCTGCTGGACTATCTCTCCAGCCTTCTTTTGTACCTAAAAGAAAGTTTATACAGTAACACGTCTCAACCAACATCTATGTCTCTTTGTGTTTTTAATAGCTGAATTTTTTTTATGCTTTAACAATGGAGGTGATACTATTGTTTTGAATGTGGGGTACTGCTACACCATGTCTGCTCACCCACCATTTAAACTGGACTCTTTTGAGTTCTTTGAGTTTGATTTCCTGACTTTAAGTTCCTGACTTCTTGCTGAAAGTCAGCTGACAAGCATCCAAGGTGATGACGAGAAAAGAACTTTTGGGTACACGATGAGCTGTGTCCTCTGCTCTCTTGGGGGAGTAACGGTTATCAAAGGAGGCTGGAGTGGACTCGTATTTTCTGCTGTAAGCTATGACCATTTCTCAATTACAGTGTCAAGACTACGGAAGAGACCTGTCATGTACTTCATTTTTTTTTTGGACATGGCCTTTCTCAGTGATAAATTGTCTAACAAAGAATTTGCACATGATGAAGATGGACCCCACCCCTGCCAAAAATATAAAAAGGTCAGAATTTGGGTCTTCCAAATGCAGGGGCGAGGCATTAAAGTTAGAGATGAGGGTCCAGGAGTTGGCACAGTGGAGCATCTGCCTTGCAAGCCTGAGGTCACGGCTCATACCCCTGTGCTGCCCACTTTGACAGGTGGCTTTCCCAGAGGCTCTGCAGGTGCTCTCTGCAGCATCCCAGCTTGGCACTCAACCACTGCAACTAAAAATGGGGCAGAAGGGCAGGCTCCTGGCAAACACACGTGTGATCCCCAAACACCTCCCCTGGGAACCCCACAACCAGATATGTTTGCACCCCTAGTTTTCTCTTCACAACACATCAACAGAGGGAAGAGAAGGGGGAACTGGGAGTCAGTCACTCTTTAGATTGGTCTCTTCAGCATTGTGGTCTCTTCAGGTCTGTTGGCTTTCTGAGGAAATTGTTTGAAAGCCTTATTAAGACACCTCATGAGACACAAACAAGCATGTGGACTTTTGGTCCCTTTCCTTTTCTGAAAACCAGGGGCTGTGTTGTTGAATTCCCCCACCCCCCCAGTTACAAAGGATAGGGCATTTTTTCCCAGAAGAAAGACATTCAACTCTTTCTCTGTTTCTATAGTTACTGTAGCATGCCGGATGACTTCTTTGTAAAAATGGCTTATGAATCTCACTGCATAAGCATTTGTACATCATGCATTTGGACTAAAGGCTGGATGGTGACAGTAGGGATGCAGCTTGTGATGAATGCCCATAATGAAAGTGCTGATGGATTCCTCCATGTCAGCAACTCCAAAAGTGAGCCCATGAGCCTCCCACACCCCAGATCCCCAATTGCCGAGCCTTGCTCCAGGCCTCTAGACTTGGTGTCTCAGAGATGGGAGCTGAGAATATCTGTCTAGTCAGAAGTAAATATGAGCTCATAGCCCATCAGTAGCTCATCAGTAACCCATAAGTGCATTTGAAAGCTGTCACTGTGGTTGTCAGAGGCTGACTTGCCAGTAGAGACAGGAGTGCTGGGGTAGCATCAGCCCAGAGGAGGCTCACAGAACCCTTCCCTGTTTACTAAGCTGCTTCTGCTCCACATTTATTTAGCCAATTCCTGAACTCTGTGGCAACTGGAATTGGCAACTGGGCAAACCAAGACTGAAAAGCAAAGTGGGCATCCTACATGGCTTGGGCAGTGGCTTCCAGTGAGACGGTATCTGTCCTGGATCGCAGCTTTCTGAACTGCAGCACTCCTAACTGTATTCAAGGGTCACTTCTGGCCCTGTGGTGGGGAACCGGGGAGCATTTGGGGTGCTGGGGATCAAGCTGTGTCGGCTGCATTAGAAGGCAAGTGCCCTAAACCCTTTACTATCTCTATTTCTCCCCCTCTCTTTGGTTTTGGAGGCACACCTGGTGGTGGCTCAGTGCTTACTTGGGGCTCTGTGCTCAAAGATCAATCCTAGTGGGATGCAGGGGACCATATATGGCGCCATGATCCAACACAGGTCAGATATATATAACCAATCACCCTACCTGCTGGGCTTTCTGACCCCAACACTCCCCCTTTAAAAAAAAATCAAGACTCCCATTCTCTTTTACAGTTCTTGTGGGGTCCCACTATGGTGATAATGCTTGTGCCACTTTTTGGTGGCAGTGCCTGCCTGGGGCTGGTTGTGGTGTGCTAGAGACCCACCAAAATGCAGAGCAGTGATGAGGGATGGAACTTCCGGCTCCAGCAGCTCAGATGTGCAGGGCAGTGCAACTGCAGCAAAGCTGTCTCCTGGTTCCTTTTTGCTCGTTGTCCTTGAAGACTGGCAGGGATCTGGTGGCTGAGTGTGGCCCTAAACAGTTATTAACTCCGATTCCAAAAGTCCATCCTGTTAGATCACTCTAAAGAGTGCTCTGAATGCTCCCTACTCATTTCTCCAGGCTGAAATCCAAACATCTGCCTTCAAAAAGCAATTACCTCATGAGAGATGGTTAGCAAAGCTCTTCTGGTCTTAGGACTTCTTAGGACATCAAGTAATATGAAGCACTAAACATTCATTCCATGTAATGTCCATTTATAGCATAATATGTTTCAAAAATATCTGTAAAATGTTCAGTTTTTTTTCCCCCCATGAACATAAATTATGAATTCCGCAAGTCTATATTTTCTTACTCCTTCCCCCCTCTATTTCTGGGAGAGTAGCAAGTGAATAGCAAAGAAATAAAACAAATGTAGAATGTGGGTTGAGGATTCCCTATTATTGGTGTAATAGCTATCATTTATTGAGCGCCTTCCAGCCCCCTCTCTCTGTATAGTGCTCTGCTAGCCTCTTTCAGACTGTGCCTTCATTCTATTCCTGATGGTCATTCTGCTTGTGAGTCAAGGTTTCGAATAGACTCCCAGTACTCTATACTAAGGAATTTTACATGTATTTGTTAATGTAATCTAAGAACTCTGTACACATTCTGGACAAGAACATAATATTTGTTTGAGTTTCTTAATGGTGCATAGTGCTTAGTAAGTGTAGTACCAAAATTGAACACGTCATTCTAATTTCATGGAGTTAGACTGTGTGTGTGTGTGTGTGTGTGTGTGTGTGTGCGTGCACACATGGACATGTGCCATATCTTGTCATGACTGTTATCTGGTATGACAGGGATTTTTAAATTTGGGGGTGAACAAAATGTATTTGAAGCAAAAATTTTACTCATGAGGTTAGAATTTTCATATCTGAACAAACCTGAAATTCTCCATAGGCTAGAATGCAAAAGATAAATCCACATATTTGAAAGGAATTTTGTCTTTTTATAGAAGTGAGTGGAGAGAGAGAGGGAGAAAGAGAGAGAGATATAGAGACAGACACAGAGACACACAGAGATATATTAGTGGAATTTAACAGTGAATTGAGAGAGTTTTAGTAATGAGAAGAAAATTTCCACTTGGAGAATTACAGGTAAGATTGTCACTTTTTCTCCATGCCATCATCAGATAATTAAAATGGTTAAATGAATATAAAGAAACAAACCTCTAAGCTTCTAACTTGAAAATAGAAGAAAAAGAGATATTTTGTTTGTGGGGTGCCTAGAAGAATAAAACCAATGCATAAAAAAATGTTAAAGTAGAAACTTGTGTATTTTAATGTATAAAATTGTAAGCATCTAAGAGTCAGAAGATGGTTTGTTTCCTTTCATTGTTAAAAATTTTATTTAGCACCGTGATTTTCAATACTGTAAATAGTAGTGTTTTAGACATACAGTGTTCCCACGCTGCACCCACAACCAAAGTGTCAGCCTCCCCTCCATCCATGCTCCCGGTCCTCCTCATTTCCCCTCTCCTCACCCCCTGGCATACTCTGTTCTGCAGGCTGAGTTTCAGGTTTTGTTAAAAAGAACAATGAATAAGCTTGAAAGAGTTGCACCCAAACTTTTATTTCTTACTGAGAAAATAAGGTCTATATTTCTCCTTAAAGGTGTAGCCATTGAAAGGTGCAGGTGTCTAGGCAGTTGCTCCAGCTAAGAGAGGGCCCCAGTATGTCTTGGAGATCATCCAGGTTTGAATCCCACTCATGGAAATATGTCTGTATGAGCTAGCACAAGTCTGGTGACGGCTTTAGAAGCAGGGGAAAAATGTGTTCTTTGAGTCCTTCCATGCTGAGAGCCTGGGAAAGTATTCTTGTGCATGGTGATAGTAAGGATTGTAAAGCAAACATTGTTTGCTCTAGACTTTCTTCCAGACAACTAGGCTGGTTGGAAATCATGTAACTGTGCCCTTAAAAACCACGGCATCTCAAGTCCTCAGTTTCAAAGGCCAGAAATGTGGCTCTATCGTGTGTGTGCGTTGGCAGTGTTGCTGGTTTGCTCTTTTTATCTCAGTGAGACAATTGGGGCTCAGGAGAGATTGGTACATGGCGTCAGGGGGGGTGGGGTTTGTGGGTACTCTACCCACCCCTCACCCACAAGGATGTAGCTGCCTTTTCTTTGTCAGTGACCAGTGAGGGAGGGTTTTGGCACTTTGAGGGGGTTTCAGGGAGGCAGCCATGTGTGATGCTAATGAATGTAGTCTCTGGTTTAAGGTCAACCAAGGGACCCATCTCAGTGATGTTACGTCTGGCAAGTGGGTCAACCTCTTGAACCTTGATTTTACTCATTTGGGTAGTTTATAAAGAATTAAATGGAGTTATGGATGTTTTTGGCAAAAGTGCAAAGTATGGAAAAGAATATGAAAGTACAAAATAGTATGTATTCCATTAAGGAGTTTATGGTCTAGTTGAGTAAACCAATAGTCACAACAAAAAAAAAAAAAACAAAGCAGCATGTCTATTCTACGTATAGGTTTCAATAAATCTATGATCTTATTTTATTTTATTTTTTTTCATTTGAGGGGCCATACCCAACAGTGGTCAGGGGATACTCTTGGCGGTGCTCAGGGGACTTACTTATTGCCAGAATTTGAAATGGCATGTCCTGCATAAGAAGCATGGACTCCAGCCCTTTGAGCTGTCTCTCTGGCCCACAATTGTTTACCTTAGAACAAAGTATGTTTTTTTATAATTTTTTGAATATTTTATTATACCACCGTGAGATATACAATTACAAAGATGTTCATGTTTGGGTTTCAGTCATACAGTGTTCCAGCACCCATCCCTCCACCAGTGCCCATTTCTCACCACCAATGTCCCCGATTCCCTCCCCCTCCCCTAGCCTGCTTCTATAGCAGGTTCTTTATCGCTTTTCTCTCTTTCTCTCACACATTGTGGGTTGCAATTCATACATTTAGAGGTTTTCGTGTGTATCCCTTTGACTATATTTAATGCTCAGTTCTAGGCTGGTATTATTTCCTTCCTTCCTTCCTTCCTTCCTTCCTTCCTTCCTTCCTTCCTTCCTTCCTTCCTTCCTTCCTTCCTTCCTTCCTTCCTTCCCTCCCTCCCTCCCTCCCTCCTCCCTCCCTCCCTCCCTCCCTCCCTCCTCCCTCCTTCCTTCCCTCCCTCCTCCCTCCCTCCTTCCCTCCCTCCTCCCCTCCCTCCCTCCTCCCTCCCTCCTTCCTTCCTTCCTTCCTTCTTCCTTCCTTCCTTCCTTCCTTCCTTCCTTCCTTCCTTCCTTCCTTCCTTCCTTCCTTCCTTCCTTCCTTCCTTCTTGCTTTCTTGCTTTCTATGTCACACCCAGCAATGCTCAGGGGTTACTCCTGGCTCTTCACTCAGGAATTACTCCTGGTAGCACTGGGGGGACATATGGGTTGTCAGCGATCGAACCCTGGTCAGCTGCGTGTAAGGCAAATGCCCTCCCCACTGTGCTATTGCTCCGGCCCCTGGTATTATCATTTTCGATGATTATTAGCACACTGTTTAACCTCTGACTCCCACATGTTTGTGGTAGATTCTATCTAATGATAAGACCTCCTCATCCATGTTTTGCCTAACCTTGGATATTGTTATCATACTATATTTATACATACATATATATGTATGTATACATTTATACACATAAATGATTGTATATATATATTTATGTCATGCAAATAAATGCAGTCATTCTATATCTGTCTTTTTTCCTTCTGGCTAATTTCACTCAACATGATCCTCTTCATGTCCATCCATTTATAGGCAAATTTCATAACTTCATTTTTCCTAACATCTGTGTAGTATTCCATTGTGTAGATGTACCACAGTTTCTTTATCCAATCATCAGTTCTAGGGTACTCTGGTTGTTTCCAGAGTCTGGCTATTGTGAATAGTGCTGCTATGAAAATATAAGTGCAAATGGTGTTCTGCTGTGTGTTTTTTGCTTCCCAGGGTATATTCCCAGGAGTGGTATGGTTGGGTCAAATGGGAGCTCAATTTCTAGTCTTTGGAGGAATGTCCATATTTTTTTCCAAAATGACTATACCAGTCGACATTCCCACCAACAATGGATGAGAGTCCTTTCTCTCTGCATCCATGCCAGCACTTGTTGTCCTTTCTCTTTTGGATGTGTGCCAGCCTCTGTGGTGTGAGATGATATCTCATTGTTGTTTTGATTTGCATCTCTCTGATGTTTAGTAATAACGAGCATTTTTTTCATATGCCTTTTGGCTATTCAAATTTCTTCTTTGTCAAGGTTTCTGTTCATTTCTTCTCCCCATTTTTTGATGGGTTTGTTTGTTTTCTTCTTGTAAAGAAAACAAAATATGATTGGAGGGCAGGTTAGAAACAAAGGAAATCTGATGAAAATGTGTGCACTTCATTCTCTTCTTGAAACCATAACCAGGAACGAAAAAATTTAAGGGCAGGCCCAGTCTTTTGTAAGGATTACACAATAATTTAGTTATTAATATAGTAGTGTTTAATGAAGTTGAGGCTATGAAAAAGTGTTTTCTGTGGAGACTAAGTTTCTCGTAGGCCCTAAATGTCTCAGAGGTAGAGAAAAGAGACAGCTCTCAGCATTTAACACGCTGTTTATCAAGCTCTTAATATCGTCACACTGTCTTTTGGATTCCTACTTAAATGGCACTAATGAAATGTTAAGTCTCAGTGTTTTTAAAATGGAATTCTCAGTGTCTCTCAATTTCATGATTTTTGTCCCCTAATGAATGAGACAAAGATTGTCTACATCTGGTTTTGTCCAAGACAGTGGAAAGGTATCTGTAGGTCCTAATGTCAAAGAACAGTGCTCACATTTCAACGCACTGAACTTGATTACGTTTCTTGGGCTACAGTAAAGTACTGTTTTAAAAAAAAAGTTTTAATAATATCTTTTTATATGTCCCAAAGTAATCTGACTCTGTTTAGCAGGGGGTGAAGTGCTTGCCTTGCATGTGACAACCCCAGTGATTCGATAAATACTGAAACACAACCAGTAATAACCCCTGAACACACAGCTGGGAGTAACTCCTGGAGAACGACCTGGTGTAGCCCATGTCTCCATCTCTCTCCCTTCACCTCCAAAAAACAGACTTGTTTTTCTTTAAATGGATCTTGTCATCAAGAATTTGCTTAGGAAACTGCCTCTGAAGAAGTTCAGATATTCTTTGAAGTACAGCAGTAACTAGAGGATTTATTTATATTGATACATTTCCCACCAAGGGATTTTGTAGCATGAGCTTTAAAAAATTCTTTTAAGGCAGTGCGAGCTACAAATTCTTGGTTTATTGATCTTTTGCCCCATGCTGTCATGTGTTCAGTGATGTCATTAATTTAAAGCCAGTTTTCCATGCTCTCTTTCCTGTTTCAGTATAAAATTACAGGAGCTATATACCTTGCAGGGAGTTGGAATCGGATAGCACAAACTGTTCTTGACAATTGCAGTTCAGAGTAAATTTAGAAAGTCCCAGTAGGTTCCAGTCATTGTGGATAAAGCAGCGCCTCAGTTGTGGCCCAGGGCTTACTGGGAAGAGGCAGCTGCATCCATCAGAGTTCTGAGAAGCTTCCTGTCCAGAATTCTCTGACACGCTTAAGTCCTGTTTGATCACCATTTCCCATGTTATCGGTTGATAGGTTTCATGCATTAGGTTGATAGGTTGACAGTGTTTGCTTCCAGAGACAATATAGAAGATCTTCCCTATTCCTAGAAAATGATGGATAGAAACACTGTTAGGAAGGAAGCAAAATGCAGTATCACTACAAAAAGAAATCAGGGGCTGGAGCGATAGCCCAGCGGGTAGGGCATTTGCCTTGCACACATGCCAGCCCGGGTTTGATACCTGGCATTCCATATGGTCCCCGAGCATTGCCAGGAGTGATTCCTGAGTGCAGAGCCAGGAGAAACCCCTGAGCATTGCCGGGTGTGACCCAAAAAAGCAAAAAAAAA